>CAUYON010170368.1:0-31235 GCA_963573935.1 Arctocebus calabarensis
CATTGTTAAAATGTCCATACTACCCAAAGCAATTTACAATTTTAATGAACAATTTTATTACCTTCATACTGACAGCAAAAGGCATGTTCTCCTTCATTGTAAGGAATAAAAAACACAACTTGTTAATGATATGTGTGTTCCTCTTAGACTTAGCTTTAGGGCACCGATAT
The DNA here is from genome assembly GCA_963573935.1 of Arctocebus calabarensis. NCBI lineage: Eukaryota > Metazoa > Chordata > Mammalia > Primates > Lorisidae > Arctocebus > Arctocebus calabarensis. The sequence continues at coordinate 171 of CAUYON010170368.1, forward strand.
CAGCTTTCCCTGTATCCTGTAATTTCTTCTGGATCTCCAGAACTTCTTTACCTTTGAAAAACATAATGTTAAACACCTTTAGTATTGTAGTAATGTGAAAGTTGGGGGTTACAGTAGGATTTTTCAGCATCTGATTCAAAGCTGAGGGATTGAGTATAAGATTGAAGAAAGTTCATAAGGAATCACAAACAGAGAGCTTAAAAGGATGTGGGATCAGTCAAAAGCCAAAGTCCCTACCAGGGTTGGAAAACACCGTCAGAGAAGAAAGAGTGCAGAGATTACTCCCCTAAGGCCATTCTGTCTAGCCTCAAGCTGTGGCACCCTGGCTGTTCCGCTCTTTTCAGGGTTTTGAGCCCAAGAACCCTGTCCAGCTAACGTATGTGATAGCAACATAGTCGGAAGTTTTTATTACAAGCAAAGTTACTGGAATCTCAATTGCCCCATTCTGAAGGAAATGTTCTATTTCTTTAAGAGATCAGTGAAAATAAAGATAACATTTTTATACTACCCAAGTAAATGGATGATGTTTTCAGACCCCTTCTCTGAATTGTGTAGCAAAGGCTGTTGTGTCTGGGCTTGGCCTCCTGGTGGCCTCAGCTAGACTCCTGGAGGACTTGGCAGGACTGTCCGGCCTCCTCTGCGGAATCGCAGTCCTTTCCACCTTCCTCTTTTGATAAACTGACGGACGCAGCTTCCAACTCCCTTCTGCTGAGTATGAATTTTGAGACTGTCATAATGACTGTTTTTCTTCTGGACATCCTGAGCTTCCCTCACGCGCCTTTTGAGTTTATTTTTCTTCTCCTTTTATTCCTTTGATAGTTTTATTCTGATTTCCAGAAGACCTCCTAAAAATGATCCTGCAAGTCTTTGTTTTTTAAGTTCTTCTCATGCAGCTGTTATAATGTCCATTTTCAAGAGGTTGGCCCAGGGACCAGGTCACCTTGCGCACAAGCTTCTTAACTTGGTAGGGAGAGTGACGGAACTTTCCTTCAGTCTGCCGGCCTGCTATTGGCTGGGAGGGTGGGGTTGGAGGAGAAAAGTAAGTAGGGGCGGGGCTTGTGCCGCAAGGCGGGAACTAGCCAATGACGTTTCATGGGGCGTGGTTTATGTTGATTAGGCAGCTCTAGAGGCCACAGTTTAGATGTCTGGCGTTTAAATGCTGCAGGACTTTACATATGCCAGGGTACCAGTCCAGGACTGTTGCCTAAATTTGAGTTCAAGTCCTGTGTGGAGGGGGTTGGGGACTCGAGAGTGAGGCTAACTTAGAGATCGTGTGTGTATAATGTAAAAAATTTAAGGCTATACCTAGGAGGTAGGGAACAATTGTTCTCATGTGGTATGTCAGATGTCTTCAAGGTGAAGTTAATCATGGCAATGTAAGCCTTCTACATTCTACTCCACATCATCTTATTCCTGCCATTTTTACAAATCTGTAGAAGTTTACTGAATAGCTTGTGTATTGAAGGCATAGCTTATGGGATTTACCTTCTTTGGGGTTTAACAACTGGGCTAATATTGAGCTTTGATCTTCCCTTTTCAGTTTCTGATTTCCTGATGTTTTGTAGCACTCTGATCCCAGATTCTCTCTTGCACAGCTCTTGAGGGGCTGCCACAGACATTAGAGGAGAGGCAACCTTGGCAAGACAGTACATCCTTTGCTGCCTCTTGCTCTTTGTTACATTACTACTGTTATCAGCAGTTTTGTTTTTTTTTAGTTGCTCTGCGATTTCATAGTTGCTATGTGTGTGTGTGTGCCCACATATTTGCATTAGGTATAAGCTTGTAGGAACACGTTTGAATCAGATGTGGGAACCTCAGGTTATGCCCTCTAGGTTTTGCCTCAGCTCTGGCTGTCCCCTCTCTCCAAGTTTGCTCGACTCTGTTGCAGAACACTAACCTCACCTCTCCTATTAGACATCCTGTGCAAATAAATGCCTCAGTGACACCAGGAACACTCCTGCCACACTGCCTCCCAATTCTTACCCTCTGGGCCTATGAAATACCTAGGGTAATTGGGAAGTACTATTCTCATCCCTGGCTACCACAATTTCTGCTGCAAAAGGCCCATGAGTTAGGATAATTGTCCCATGGAATTTGTTACCTATAGCCCAAGGCTCTAAAATGCAAAGTTATCCAGGCTACTCAGAGGTACTACTGTTGTTCCAGTGACATTAGGCTAAGTGTTTGGTCTCTAGCATCATCTCTTCACAGAGGTCTTCCTCCAGTCCTGGTACCATCACTAGCCTGATAAGCACCAGGACCACCTCCGACACTTCTCTGTGTGTCACACAGTCATGATAATGCCCCACAGCTCATCTAGCCATGCATGCAGTGAAGTAACCCAACTTCACACTTAGCACAGTGTGGTTCTGTTGTATATGTACTAATAGGAAATGATACATATTCTACAGTTGTGCATAAGCATAAGCCTTAGTGCATAAGCCTTAATAAATTGCCTTAAATTAACACATCTCTCATTTAGGTCAATACTTAGAACACATATATCTTCTGGAATCTTCCCATGTGCCCCTTCCTATCAAATCCTTACCTCTGACCTGATCACTTACTACAATTTTGTCTGAGTGCTATTCTGTTCTTTGTATACATTGTGGGTTTCTGCTTATTGAGCACTTCTAACAGCTCTGAGCTTCTGCTGTATTCACGTGGTATGTATTCTCTCATGCCTGGCATTTTTTTCACCAACAATTATGAATGCAGTGGTCAATAACAATTCATACATTTTCATTGTCAATGAAATGTACCACAATTTGTTTATCTATTCTCTGGATGGTGAGCATTTGAGTTGTTCTTAGTTTGTGCCTCTCAGGCACAGCATGGCTTTGCTCATTCCTGTACAGGTGTCTTGGGGCACAGGAGTACTAATCCCTCCCTGGGTTACACAACAGATAGTGGAATTTAAGGGGCCTATGTTATTCCAATTGAAACTTTTTTTGGTTAAAAAATAATTATGAACCCCAGCACTCTCCTGAGGGTGACAAAATGAGACTCCACCTCAAAAAAAGAATTATGAGGCAAAGTATTCAGATTATACAATTTATGTGAAAAAAATAAAACATAACTGAATACACGCATGTATTGAATATAAAGATTCAGGGTTCTATGTCAAAACACTACTCATTTCTTTCTTTCTTTTTTTTTTTTTTTTAGACAGAGCCTCAAGCGGTCACCCAGGATAGAGTGATGTGGCATCTTAGCTCACAGCAACCTCTAATTCCCGGGCTCAAGCGAGTCCCTTGCCTCCGCCTCCCGAGTAGCTGGGACTACAGGCGCCCGCCACAACGCCTGGCCATTTTTTGGTTGCAGCCGTCATTGTTGTTTGGCGGGCCTGGGCTGGATTCGAACCCGCCAGCTCAGGTGTACGTGGCTGGCGCCTTAGCCCATAGAGCCACAGGCGCTGAGCCAGGACTCAGCTTTTCATCTGTGAAAGGTAGCAGATGTCAGCTAAGGAAAGAGTCTAAGTCTTGGGCAGAGCTTGAACAAAGATGCTGAGCTCAGGGTCCTGGGAATTCCTGGGGTAGGGTGGAGAGGGTGGAGAGAGAACCTGGGGCTGCTGGGACCTCTGGAGGGTCAGTAACTCTGTTATTATACATCTTTACTGTCATCTCATTCTAATCCCATCCTGCTTTTGTTTTCATTTGGGAAAGAGTGAATGAATAACTTATTCTGGAAGCCCTCTGCATGGAAGCCTACACTAACAAGGGAACATGCAAAAGGGTGGGAGCGGGGGTGGTCCCTGGGGAGTGGGGTGGTCTGCAGAGCCCACCTCTGGCATATGTACGGGTATGGCTATCACCCTCCCTGTAGCAGCTCTTGGTGATGTAGGCATGCAGAAGCCTTGGTGTGAGTACTTTTTGGGATGCTACTAAGGAAGCCCAGATGGACATTGCTCTCTGTAATTGGCCATTTAGAGGCAGGGCCAGGCTGTCCTTAGGCTTTTGAGGTCCTCAGGTGCTTAGATGAGGCATCTGAGGAAAAGATGATGCATTCTCTTTCCTGACATGTTGTAGGGGTACAGCATAGGACAGAGATGTGCTTGCTGAGGGGTGGCCATGGGCTTCTGTCCAGAGAAGATGGTAAGCAGGGCTGTGGGAGGAGGTGGGTAGTAGAAAGGATGCAAGCTGTGCAAGGCTTAGAGACTTTGGCTTGTGCAAAGCACACAGGGCCCAGATTCAAAGCAGGGCATGGGAAAGAGAAGGACGAACCCCTCCTGACATTGACACCTGTGTATTTGACTTGACTCTTGACTGTTCCTGGTGTGGGCTGTACTGAGGAGTGCAGGCAGCTGTGCCTCCTGTTCTTAGCATGCTCAGAGCTGTGGGAAAGTCCAGGGAGTCAATATAAGTAGTCATTGTGTACTGGGGTTTCCACATAGATAGCCCCAGTTTGCACAGGAGTAACTTTTTGGGCATTTTGTAAGGAAATTGAGAATTAGCTAGAGTTGTCTTTGTGTTTAGGTGAAGAGCCATGGAATGAGTGAGAGTGATCAGTGGCAGCAGGATAGATGGCCCCAGATCCCTCCTAGGAGGCTTATCCAAGGTCACAATGCTACCAAGCAGCAGAGCTGGGATCCAGGGCACTCAGCTCCACAAATTCCCCTCCCTATGCGTCTTCAGCACCACTGTCTGACCTGGGCACAGTTGTGGAACCCCTGATTGTGAGTCAACTAAGGCCAGAGCCAGATACTGTGCTTCCTAGGTTCCCTACCTTGCACAGAATTGGTGTTGATAGACGTTTGTCCTGAGTGAGTGAATGAATAAATGAATGACATACCACGGTGATAGAGGAGGAAGGGGCAGGCCAAGAGCAAGTGGGCAGACTTGACAATAAATCTGTAGAGTCCCCCTCCTTCCCTCCTTTCTTTCCTGTAATTTGCAACTGCTTTCTGCCAGAGCTGCTGAGCCTGGGCAAAGGTGCAAGGGGTGTGAAGGAGCCTGATTTGTAGGGCTACTTCCAAGAGTTGGTTTGATGGTTCAGCAAGATAGTGGCAGCAGTTTTGGAGTGAGCAAGTTGGGCACAGAGGGCAAAGGTTGCTAAAGTCCTTCCAGGGAAAGAAGATAACGCCTGGGTTGGTCCTGCAGGTAACATGTTGACATTACCCAGACTTTCTGGGAGATTAGGTAATGATATATACTCAGTGCTGAGACATTTAATTTGCATTTTATCCTATAATCCTGAAAAGTTGCTTTCAGATTCTTACTGATGTGCCCACATTTTGGGGGGTAATTGTCCTCCTTTGACAGTAATAACCCCCCTATTTACTTTTGGACTCACAAAGCTCTCAGAGTCTAGGAGGCAGTGAGGGAAAGTTTTTAATTCAAAGCCCTATCCATCTTCCCAACTCAGGTGAGTTGAAGATTGGAAATTTGGCCTGGCTGAGATAAACGAGGCCAGCCTTCTGAGTCAGATTGTAGATATGGCTGGAGTTGTGGATAAGGCCATTGGGTGGGTGTAGGCTCTTCTGCTCCCCTCTTCAGGGTGTCCTTGTTGGAAGGTGGTGCTTTCCCAGGGCAGACGATGCTGGTGGCTGCTTGTTGCATGCAGATCAAAGGAAACCTGTGGACCATGTGTACCCTGTGTGCTCTGGATATGTCCTTTCTTTGGGCTTTGGAGGCAGCTGTACCCTGAAGCATAAAATTATCAAGAGCAGGGCCCAGAGTTTTACACTTTAATGCCCAAATAGGTTCTGACCAGTTTTGCTTACATTGAGGCTGGGTGCTGGAGATTGGAGCCAGATGGAGACATGGTCATTTGTTCCCCCGAGAGTTTGTGGTGCTGTGTGCAAGGCTTCTAGACAAATGTATCAAAATGGGCCATAGAAGGACCCTAGACTCCTATCCCAGTGGGGGTGGGAGAGGACACTTGCCTTGGCCCAGGGAAGGAGGGGCTGCGGTAGAGAGTGTGAGACTTTCTGAGGCATGTGGGTGAATATGGTATTTTTCCTATAGGAACTAGGCCATGGAACATTTGTGAATTATGTGGAGTTGGAGGGAAAAAATCCCTGGAAGAGACTCAGCGCCCATAGCTCAGTGGCTAGAGCACCAGCCACATACATTGGGGCTGGCGGGTTCAAACCTCAGACCTGCCAAACAACAATGGCAACTACAATCAAAAAATAGCCGGGCCTTGTGGCAAGTGCCTATAGTCCCAGCTACTTGGGAGGCTGCAGTAAGAGAATTGCTTAAGCCTAAGAGTTTGAGGTTGCTGTGAGCTGTGATCCCACAGTATTCTACCAAAGGGAACATAGTGAGACTATGTCTCAAAAAAAAAAAAAAAATCCCCTGGAAGTGCTCTTCTGAGGCTTCTGTGACAATCCAGGCCTTAAGAGAGATAGGCCAGGATGGGGTGTGTTGCCCCTGACTGTAGGTAGCCCTGCTACTACTCCCCTCCTTTATTTCAGATTTCTAGGATTTGAGTATAAATGTAATTAAAATTGAGGGGCTTAGAAATTCCCGTTGTTTATTGACAACATACTTACTTTATATATATTGAATTTCAGTGCTGCTCAGCTCAGTGAGGTGGGTGTTAGGGTAGAAGAAACCCGAGGTGTGAGAAGGTCATGCTTTCTGCAGATGGTGCAGCAGCCCATTAGGGGCTAGGCTGGAGTGCCCCCACCTGGTGCTGTCTCTCTTCCTTCTAGCACCCCCCCACCCAAAGCTGCAAGTGAATATTTACGCAGGTTTGTATAGGACTCAGTGACGTTACTGAGAGCCAGGCAGTGTTTGGTGACTCATCAGACCTTTTCCCAACACTTGTGATATTTTGCTCCTCTGAAGGAAAGAAGATAATTAGCAGTTAATGATAGCATATGACGCCAGAAGAGTACGCAAATCTTCCCAGCTTGTCTTTTCTGTGCCTTAGTTTTTTTTTAATCTATGTAAATTATTTTCCCTTTAATAATGTTTGTTTTCTTCTGATTATTAAAATAATGTATGCTTATTGTAGAAAATACATAAATGCATTAAATAGAAAATAAAATGCATGAATTATTTTTCTATTACAGTTTTATTAAGAATGGTTTGTACAAAGGAAATTTGGAGTGCTAGGCTTATTTTATCATATTTGAGGGGCTTGTCAAGATAACTGAGATGGGTAGTTTGCAGCCTGTGCTTTGGGGACTCCAGGGGCTTCATGGAAATTTTTGGGGCTGCCTCTAGGGCAGGGGATCTTGAGAGTTGAGAGCCCCTTCCCCCTCTCCTTTCCTGAAGCAGCTCTGTGTTATTTGTCTCTTGACTGGGCTTTCTCACATGGCTGCCTTTGAGCAAATGGCTCTGTGGCTTATCAAGCTTGAGACACATTGACCCAGGCCCAGCCTCTCATTTTACAAGCATAGTCCCAGGGCAATGGAGAAATGTGTCTGGCCTAAGGTGACGTGGAAGGTTGGGGCTAGTCTTCATGCTTTCTGATCCTGCATTGCCTTTTAAAATATGAATCAGTTAGAAATATTGGCAATTTAACTTGGATGTCATTGTCACAAGCTATGTCACCATGCAGAGACCCCCAAGAAAGCTGATCAAGGGTCTCAAAAGGACTTGCTTTTGAGGGAAGGGAGACCTCAGAGCAGCTGGCACTTGAAAGGATGAAAAGTAAAAGCCTCATCATTGTTGTTAGGTACACAAAGGAGGAGAAATTGCTCTGGGTGATCCCTGGTTGTATGAATAATGAGAAGAAATTAAGTAAAGGCTGCGTTTCTTGACACTGATCTATTAGAACATGGAGTAACTTTCTACAGGAAATTGGAACAGGGATCCCTTTAAATTGAATTTGAAGCTGTGAATAGCAAACCTACACTGGCCCTGTGTGTCCTAATGCAAGTTAAGTAAGCAGTTTCCTGGGTAAGAGTGAAGTACTTTAGGGATACAGGTTAATGCTGAGGCCAACATGGCGCGAGTTAATCAATTGCCTCTCCTGTGTATTATCTGTGAAGACACAGAAGAGTAATTTGCTTCCTGCAGAGCTACTCCAGAATTCTCATACTTATTAGATTTTTGGCCCAATACATTTGTTCCCTCTCATTGGTTTTGTTGATAATAATTACCCACCCCTTCTCATCTCTCCATGGATCTCTCTTGATTTTAATTGTTTGTAGTAGGCACAAAAGTTTACGTTTTTAGAAAATAAGTGTTTTAAAATAACAATGCTCTAGGCTCTTCTGAGTTTCCAGAGGGAGAGTGTCAAAGCTTTATTTCTAAAGTGATTTTGAGTATGGCAGCTACTGAGATTAGAAGAAGCATGTGCTTCCTTTATCAAACATGGCAATACTGGTCCCTGGCCCTAGGGAACTCTCTGGAAAATGCCATCCTGTTTAGATACGCTTTGGAATCTGGAGTCAGGGTGTGTGTGGCAAGGGCCTCATAGGAAAGGGTGGAGAGCATAGGGGACTGGCCTCCACTGTGCTACTGGTGTTTGGCTTTTGCCCCTGTGGGCCTAGGGGAGGAAAGAATGTTGATACTAGTACCCACCACCAGGCACCACAAGAGGGGCCAGCAATACCTAGCCTACAGTCTAACAAATGAATTTGTTAACAAGGTCATTAGAAATTGCACAGTGTTTTTTATTGGGAAATAGAGAAAATTAGCTGGATGAATGAGGGAGAACCGCTGGAAAAGATAACATGCAAGTGGACGCTGGAAGCCTAAGAAAGACAGGGGGCCTTCCTTGTAGAGGAAATAGCATGCATGGAGCTGGAAGAAGCTTGGTGAGGCAAGGGATGGGACACAGGCAGAGTTTGTGTCCTCAAATTATCTGTTATAAAAGGATGTTTCTTTTATATTAAGTCTTGTAAGAATGTTCCAAAATTACAGGACACACTTAATTTTAGATCACAAAGTCTAAACAGATCTTTTGATGCTTTGTCATAACCTAATTTGTTTCAGTGGTTTACCTAGCACACGTTTAAATTGTCTCTGGTAAACCATTTAGTGGTAAAACGGTTCCTGAAGGCCTTGTTGTTTTGTGCTAGACTGAAACCCTAGCTTCCTAGCTCTGTGATGCTGGGTGAACAACTGCTGGGTGCCTTAGTTTCCCAATCATAAAATAAAGAAAATAGAACAGAGGGTCTCAAATGTTTACTTCATGTCCTAAGTGTTGTAGTAACTTTTTGCAGCACCCCTAGGCCAGAAAAATCAATTAAACATTCCTGTTTACTAACGAGTGAGGACCAAATAACTTAAAAAATACTTATCTTAATGTCTTCACACCTGCTGGTTCTCAAATGTTGGAAACAGAATGAATACTGCCACGTCATTTCCTTTTCCATGTTGATTTTCACTTGATATTTGCTTTTTTTTTTTTTTTTGAGACAGAGCCTCAAGCTGTCACCTTGGGTAGAGTGCCTTGGTATCTCAGCTCACAGCAACCTCCAACTCCTGGGCTTAAGCAATTCTCTTGCCTCAGCCTCCCAAGTAGCTGTGACTACAAGCTCCTGCCATAACACCAGGCTATTTTTTTGGTTATAGTTGTCATTGTTTGGCAGGCCCGAGCTGGATTCGAACCTGCCAGCTCCGGTGTATGTGGCTGACGCCTTAGCCGCTTGAGCGATAGGTGCCGAGCTTGGTGTTTGCCTTTTATCATTGCTCAGCTTTGCAAAGGTATGACATCATTGAAAGAAATGCAGAGCGATCTAATGTTGAAACTTTAGCTAGTAGTCTACATATTGTCCAACAGATATTGTATGTTTCCCTTAAAAAGTTAAAATATCCCTTGGCTCCTCTGGGTTGCTGGAGTGCTTGCTTTACTGCATGATCTGGGGATTGCAGTGATAGTATTTATCTGTGTGGTTTTGCGAAGACTAAACGAAATGATCCAGAGAAGTGCTCAGGGAAGTGCTCAGTATCAGTGCTCGGTAATCATTGTCCTGCAATCTCAAGGGTTCTCTTTAGCTGATCAAGACATATGTCTCTAGGAGTGGTGAAAATACTACTCTTAAAGATGTCTAGGAAGAGGTACATACAATTGCTTCATGAAAAGACATTGGGAAAAATATAGTATTTCTGCATTTATTATAGGTGATTTTTTTTTTTTTTTTGCAGTTTTTAGCCAGGGCTGGGTTTAAACCCACCACCTCTGGCATATGGGCCCGGTGCCCTGCTCCTTTGAGCCACAGGCGCTGCCCTGTTATAGGTGATTTTAAATACACATGTACATGTATGTTAATAAATTAAACACAAATGTAGACACCCAGTTATTTCCTTAACATCTCTACATGTATATGTATTCAAATATTCAAATGTATGTCCCTAACCTTTTGATTATGTTTTTAATCTTTTCCTTGGGAAAATGGGGGAGCTTCTGTGGAGAGTGGTTTGAAATGGGGTTGATATATATAGGCAGGGGCCAGATCATGAGAGGCCCTTGTAGGACACAATAAGCCTTAGGATTTTATTCAAACTGAAGTGGAACGCTACCAAAATTTTTCTTTTTTTGAGACAGAGTCTCACTTTGTTGCCCTCAACATGAGGGCAACAGAGTGCCATGGTGTCATTGCTCACAGCAACCTCAAACTCTTGGACTTGAGAGATTTTCTTGCCTCAGCCTCCCAAGTAGCTGGGGCTACAGTCTCCTGCCACAGTGCCCGGCTATTTTTAGAGACATGGTCTCACTGTGGCTCAGGTTGGCCTCAAACCCATGAGCTCAGGCAGTCCACCCTCCTCGGCCTCCCAGGCTGCTAGGATTATAGGCATGAGCCAAAGTGCTTGGCGTCACTACTGAATGTTTTTAATTTAAAAAAGTAAATCAACTTTAAGGTATAGTTTACATACAGTAAAATGCAGCCACTCTAAGTGCACTGTTGGATAAGTTTTGACAATCTATACACTTGTGTAACCATTACCACAATCAAGATTCAGAACATTTGCAGTGCCACACAGTGTTCCCAACAACCTTTATCAGTCAGCCTCCTGCCCCCAACCTCAACCCCAGGCAACTCCAGCTTTTCTTTCTGTCCTGTAGATTAGTTTTGCCTATTCTAGAATAAAATATATATGGAATCATACAGCATGTAGGCTTTTTTTTTTAAATTTTTTTGTAGAGACAGAGTCTCACTTTATCGCCATCAGTTTTAGAGTGCCGTAGAGTCACAGCTCATAGCAACCTCCAGGTCTTGGGCTTAAGCGATTCTCTTGCCTCAGCCTCCTGAGTAGATGGGACTTATAGGCGCCTGCCATAACGCCCAGCTATTTTTTGATGCAGTTCGGCCGGGGCCGGGTTTGAATCTGCAGTCCTTGGTATATGGGGCTGGCGCCCTACTCACTGAGCCACAGCATGTAGGCTTTTTTTTTTTCTTTTGTAGAGACAGAGTCTTACTTTATTGCCCTTGGTGGAGTGCCGTGGCATCACACAGCTCACAGCAACCTCCACCTCTTGAGCTTAGGCGATTCTCTTGCCTCAGCCTCCTGAGTAGCTGGGACCATAGGCGCCCGCTGCAACGCCCGGCTAGTTTTCTGATTTGCAGTTCAGCCGAGGCCGGGTTTGAACCCGCCACCTTCAGTATATGGGGCCGGCACCCTACTCAATGAGCCACAGGTGCCGCCCAGCGTGTAGGCTTTTATATTTGGTTTTCTTCACTTAATAAAATGTTTTTGGGATTCATCCATGTTGTTAGTAGTTCATTCCTTTTTGCTGAATAGCATTCCATCGTATGAAAATATGACACTTTATCTGCTTTTCTGTTGACAGACATTTGGTTTGTTTTCAGTTGGGGTCTGTTAGAGATAGTACTTTTATGAACATTTGTGTGGCCCTCTTAGGTAAATATATGGGACTGGAACTGCAGGTTTATATTTGTATGTTCCAGTTTAGGAGAAGCCACCTGCTTTGAGCAAGGATGTGACACGACTTTATTCATGTCTTTAAAAGGTCCCTTTGCTTCTGGATGGAGGATGGATCATGGTGGGTTAGGGTGAGGGCACAGAGAGTAGTGACGAGGGTTGCAGGGTCAGGTAAGTGAGGCCAGTGCTGGATGCGGATAGTGGGTGGTAGCAGAAAAGGGTGGTTTGGGGACAGAGAGTCTGAGCCTTGGTGATGGATTGGATGATATGGGAGTCAAAGATGATTTCAGATTTTGGCTTGAGCTACTAAGGATAAGATGGCTGTACTTACACAAATGGGAAGACCCAGGACATTTTAGGTATGTTGCTTTATTTCTCTGAGGCTCACATCTACTCTGTTCTAGCAAGCAAATAAATATTATTTGTATTTCCAAACCAACAACAGAAGGGAGGAAATAGCTCAGATAGGCAACAGGCAGTCCAAAGGTGTTTCTGTATGGGGAGGTTGGTTGGTGTACTGATTGTATGTGAATGGTGCCTATTGAGAGACAGTTCTCCATGGATATCTCACATTTCTGCACAATATTCAGAGCAAAGAAAAGAACAGCTAATTTGCCGTGGCTCATCTTTTCATGTTTGGATAGCAAGTAGCCTTGAAAAATGGAGATAGTGTCTTTATCAGCAGCAGATTTATTTACATTCCAGGGTGATAAAGACAATGCCTCCCTTTGGAGCTGAGGTTAGGCAGATTTACTAGCCGCCAGGCCTCCTCTCTGTAACTTGTCCCACCATGTGTAAAGGTAACACCTGGCCTTCATTGTATCACCCTATGGGAAAAGGGGTTGGGGGAACTGGTGCAGCAGTGTTACCCTGGCTACTGTTACTGCTATGAATAACAAACCTTTTATTTCTGACTCAGGGGTCCCATGTCTTCTGACAGTGTATATATGGTGGACCAAATTGGTAGCTTGTTAGCAGAGTACTGTCTCAAACCCTACACAATTCTTGACAGTGCCTCTGGGCTACCCAGCACAGCTGGCACAGATGGCCTCCTCTCTGCGCTACTGCTGACCTTCTTTCCTTTTGCATCTCTGTAAATGTGCTGCTGCTTGAATCTTTATTGCATGTCTTACTAGTTGGCAGGTCCAGGGTCAGGAGATTGTGTGGTGAGTAAGACAGATAACGGTTTCAGCCCTCACAGAGCATATGTTGTTTAGTCTTTGCTTCCAATCAGCCACTAAGTTGTGACTTAGCTACTTAGCTAATCTTTCTTGAATTCATCTCATACCTCACTTATGTTTGGTTACTTACCGTGTAGGACATTTTAATTTTCATGGTTGTTGCAAGAGTAAGAGTCAGTATGCATGAAGTGCCTGGTAGGGTTCCTGGTAAACAGTAGATGCCCAAATGTTGACAACTGCTGATATTATTTCTATTATTAATTATAATAAATTCTGATCATTATTCTGCAATGTAAAACCTTTGCTGTTTTCCCCTAGACTATGATACAAACTGCAAACCAAACCCTGTTTCTCCCAACCTCTGTCACCCTGCCCCTGTTTCTGGTTCTGTCACCACTCATTCTGCTGTGTGCCTAAATTTTATCAAGTTGTATTCTCAAACATGACATACCCTTTCATGTCTTTGGCCTTTCCTTCCTTGTCTTTCAGGCAAAGTCCTCTGTACCCTCTGGTACTCAGCTCTAGGGTCCACTTCTCTCTGTACCATTCTTTGAGGTTGTCATTCTCCTTCAACTCCAGGCTGTACAAAAGGCAGCATTGCCTGTGTTCCTGCAGTACAACACACACCTGACCTGTGGCCCTGACAGTGCTCTGTCTTTGGGCTCACTAGGAAGGGACTACTGGCCTATCCATTTCCAGTTGTCCAGGGAGCAGCACAGTGTCAGTTACTGATTGTGGTCTGCTCTCCTTTGGCAGGCACTTGGGGCTTGCTTAAGAGACACAGTACCTTGATGGTCATGAGGTGCTTGATTTGAACTAAAGAGAAAATGTCTCAATACCATCCCTGGGAGGGTCACCTTCCCAAACCTTGCTCTGGAAGGCCCATGTTGTCTCAGGGTTACAATCTGGGTGGATGATTTAAAAATCACATTATTTCAGAAAACTGTCAACTTGACAGAATTATTTAACCTTGGAGGAAAGAGTCCCAGTCTAGAGAAAGTCCAGCCACCCCAGGCCAGGGGCCAATCTGGGCCCTTTTCCATGGGTCTAGGGCTGCTGTGCTGGTGTGTGCCATGGCCAGACTTGTGCTAGGCTTGGTACTAACATCAGTTCAGGGAGAGAAGCAGCCATACCTGGAGAGGCTCCTTTGCAGGACAATTTTTTTTTTTTCTGTGACAAAGAGTCTCAAGCTATTGCCCTGGGTAGAGTGCTGTGGCGTCACAGCTCACAGCAACCTCAAACTCTCAGGCTTAAGCAATTCTCCTGCCTCAGCCTCCTGAGTAGCTGGGACTATAGGTGCCTGCCACAATGCTCAGCTATGTTTTTTTATTGTAGTTGTCATTGTTGTTTAGCAGGCCTGGGCTGGGTGTGAACCCACCAGCCTTAGTGTATGTGGCTGGCACCCTACCCACTGCGCTATGGGTGCCACCCTGCAGGACAATTCTTACATGGTGTGCACTTTGTATAACTTCTCAGTCTCTAGGTCACCCAATGAGTTGGAAGACTGAGTGTCTTAGGCTCACTGAGGTCAGGTGAGGGCACAGGGCTAGCGGTGGAGCTGGGTGGGGCCCAGTGGTGGGATCAGGCTCTTTTTCATAACCCAGTTGTGTTGCTGCAGCCACCTTGCCCTTGTTGGTTCCCTCTTCCAGTTCAGAAGCTGTTGTGAGCCACCTTCCCCTTCTAGGGAGGGAGAAAACTGCCTGAGCATTACCTCCTCTCACCGATGGGAGTGCTAGAGACCGAGACTTTTCTTGTTTGTCTCTGCCTGTGAGGTGTTGGAGAATGAGCCAGAAATGCGGCCTCTACAAATTGCCTTCACCTTGATACTGCATGATTTGTCTGCAAGACAGGCACAGGGCCGAGATCGCATTTTCCGCCTGACTTCTCCCTGGCTGCAATGACCTTGAGCTGTTCCTGGCTACTGTCATCTACCTTCCATCCCCTCTGGCATGGACAGGCTTATCACTGTGACTTGTTCCCCCTGTCTTGGCCCAGACGATTAGGCTCTTGTGCCTGTACTTAAAGGTTCACACAAAAGTCGTTCTTGATTTCCCTTTGTCTTATTTTCACATGGCCTGTGATTTTATATGTTATACACACAATGGCACCCAGCACTGGCTTTCCTGATTTTCATGCATCTAATAAAAGTGAAGAATTTGATTGATGTCATAGTGGCACAGTCTGCCAGCCTCAGCCACAAGGGTAAAAGGCAGAAACTATGCTGAAGTGAGTTTGGGGGCATCCCTGGAGGGGTCACACTCAAGCTATACCCCTCCTGCAGGGACATGGGCATTGGGCCCAGGGGTGACAGTTCATGTGAGTCCCATTGCCTCTGCCCTGTTTTCTCACTTGGGATTGTGGCCTTGAAATGCAGGGCTCTAAGAAAGTTCTGTTTCCTTTCTCCATGGGAGCCCTTGTGGCTTCCTGAGGTCCTGTCTCCTTCCTGCCTGCCCCTCACTTCCTTCTCCTGCTGTCTGCCCTATAATGTGATAGCCATCTTGAGGAGTCTTCGAATGAACAGTTTTTAGAATTGTTGAAAGCTCTGTTGGAAAACAGAAAAGGCTATTTCATGAGAAGTTGATGACCTTATTAACTATAATTAGGCAATTCACAGAGGTTTCCAATATAGTCCAGCATCTTTTCTTGTTGAAATGGGGGGGAAATTCTATAGTAATGTCTTTGGAGATGTAATAGTCTTTAACACATTAACAGTTTCATTTCTTTCTAGAAGATTTGGCAGCCTGATGTTTTCATTTAGAAAGCTGAGGTATAGTTTTACAGTTATCCACATTAATATAATAATTATAATTTTGAACAAGTAATTTCAGACACTGACATCCAGAGTTGTTTTTATAGCTGCAAGAAGATCACAGAGAGGGAGGTTGAACTTCACATCCCGCAAGTAGGATGACATTGTGAACACAGGCAGTTCGTGCCCCTGGCCCAGGCTTTGTACTGTAGGCCAGGAATGCAAATGCTCCAGAAATTCTTCCTGTATTAAGTCCTCAGAGAATATGCATATTTGAAACTAATGGGAAATTTTCTTTTCTGAAGAATTTTACATATGTGAGCTCATGCTCTGAAATTTATCCTGGGTTCTTTGTATCAGCTTGCCCCATTGCACTGGAATTATGTGAGAATTAACCTGGGAGTGAAAGAAGCCTGTATGCCCTGCTTGGCCAGCCTTTTAGGGGCTATAGCCTCGTGTGAGCAGCTCCCCACCTCCTAGGCCCCCACAGGAAGACTTGTTGCCTGGATTTGTAAGGGCACCTGGTAGCCTGGAAGCTGTAGCCTCCTGGGCTAGAAGGCCTTTGCTACCTCCATAGACAGCCTACCCACACATGGACACCAGGGCCTGGCCACCCCTACCTGCTCTGGCTCTGGCATCCAGGCAAATAACTTACGTTTGTTTTTTACCTGTTACTTGTGAATATCTTTGTTATAGTTCTATAGAGCTTTTTCATATATCATTTTGTATCCTGTAGGTTTTTTTTTTTCTTTTTTTGGCAGAATCTTATTCCGTTGCCCTGGGCATAGTACTATGACATCATCATAGCTCACAGCAACCTTAACTTTTGGGCTCAAGAGATCAATCCTCTTGCCTCAGCCTCCCGAGTAGCTGAGACTTCAGGTGTCTACCACTATGCTTGACTAGTTTTTCCATTTTTAGTAGAGATGGGGTCGCACTTTTGCTCAGGCTGGTCTCTAACTCCTGAGCTCAAGCAATCTACCTGCTTTGGCTTCCCAGAGTGCTAGAATAATAGGTATGAACCATTGCACCCTGCCTTGGATCCTGTTTTTAAAGCTCAATATCTATCCCTATTTTATAGCCTTTTCAGAATAGTCATCTTCCTTTATGTAGTTATACTGCAATTTGCTAAATTGTATCCCTATTGCTGAATGTTGAGGTTTTTGTTCCAACAGGTTTTTTATTGTTGTTTTATAGGCAATGCTGCAATGATTATCTTTATGTACATAATATTTAGCTTCTGTGCAGTTATTTTCTTAGGCTCAATTCCTAAGGCCGAAATTACTGGCCAAGACTAAGAACAACTTTTTTTTTTAATTAAAATTTTTCTTATTATAGTAATAATCTTTGGAAAATAGGAAAAGGTAGAAATAGGAACATAAAGATGCCCAGCTGTCCCATCATGCAGTGTTCACTGCTGTATGAACTAGGAATGCTCTGGACTGCAGATAATAGGAACCCCAACTCAAGTGGCTTCAATAGATGAACGCTTATTTGTCTCAGAGGATAGGAAGTTTGAAGGAGAGTTCAGGGCTGGCTCCAGATGAAGCCATGCCATTACAGACCCCAATTGTGTACATCTTTCTGCCCCACTGTCCTTAATGCTATTGGCTTTTGTCCATACCATACCTCTCTCTTCTCAGCGTTCCACTTTTAGCAGCTTTCTCCCTGCATCTCTGATGCTTTTTCTACCTCTTCGGCTGGATGAGTTCTTTTATTTTTGTCTACTCTTGGTCCTCAAACAGTATGTCTCCTGCATTTGGGCAATTATAAGGAGAAATTTACTTATTTTCCTAGCATATCCCTCATCCGCAACTGCCTATATTTGTGACATCCCATTTGGCCAACCTGAAATTTTAATCTCGTCCAGACAGAGAAGAGGAAGAGTATGCCTCAGGACTAGGAAGGAACTCATCTTTCTTATTAATGGGATTGTCTTTCATCCTTGTGTTTCAAGTCTGCAAAGTCCCTTGGGTTAGAAAATATCCTTTGCTCTCTGCTTGGTTCCTGTGAACAAGAGAAGGGAATAGAATCTTCCTGGGCTTGTTGGTCCCCTAGTCAGTCCTGCAGAGCGAAGTTTATTCAGCATCTACCGTGTGTACTCTAGATTTGTGGGCTACAGTCACAGCTTTCAAGAAGCTCAAAGAAGAGGGGAGGAAATAGGCAGAAATGCTATAGCTCCATCACACCATCATCCTTGTATAAACAAGTTGAGTTTGACTGAGTAGAAATGAATAATTTGGGGCCTACTCTAATCCTATAGAAGAATGCAAAAAAAAAAAAAAAAACCAAACAATTTCCTATAGACTTACCTCCAGATTTTATAGTTATTAACATTTTGCCAAATTTATGTTGAGTCCTTTTATTTTTATAATTCCCTTCCTAGCAGCAGGCACTTTTATGATATTGGAGGGTATGCTTTTGTTTGCTTCCGACATATGTCTATTCATAAATAGTATATAATGTTTTTGTGTTTTAAAGATTTATATCAGTGTTATCATATGCTACATCCTTTTGCAATCTGCAAAACATTCAAGACTATGGCTTTTGCTACCCATCCATCTATCCATCTGTCCGTCTGGTTTGTTCAGTTTTACTTAGCACATACTTGTAGCATTTCACTGTATGAATGAGCTAGAGTTTATTTATTCCCCTACTTATGAAAGGTGAAATTGTTTTTGCTCTTTATCTCTCACGAACAATATTGCAGTGAACATGGATTTCAGTTATCTATTGCTATATAATTAGCCACCCTCAAACTGAAAACAATATCTTGCTTATGAATCAGTAAATTGAGCAAGGCTTGTTGAGGGCAGCTCATTTTGACTCCACTACTGTCATGTGGGGTGGCTTGAAGGCTGGAGGTGGAATCATCTGCAGGCTTGTTCATTCAGGTGTCTGATGAATGACTTTGGCTGTCACCTAGGACTCTTGCTGTGCTATCTGCTATAGCACTGCATGGGGCCTCTCTGTGTGGCCTGGGCTTCCTCACCTCCTGGCAACTGGGCTATAGGGGTGTCCCTAGCAGGGTGGGGAGAGAGCATGCGAGTGAGCATGTATGTGCCTCAGAAGTGCCTCAGAAGTCAATAAGCCTGACTCCCATTCAGGGCAAGGGACATTAGACTCCACTTTTAATGGGATGAGTGTAACAGAGTTGGCAGACATATTTTAAAATGAACATCCATAGGTGTAGTTCCTTGTATACCCCTGTGAGAATTTCTGGACTTCGAACCCTTACAGTGAACTTGGCCCCTCTTTGCCTTGACTTGTTGCTAGATTACTCTCTTGCACGTTTGTTCCACTGATACCCACTTGAGTACGTAGAGTTCCATTTTCTCTTAGCATTTGCTCTTGGGGATTTTGATTTTTGCCCCTCTGGTGGGTGTGAAATAGGATCTTGTTTTAATTTGCCTGCCTACTGATGAGGCCAAGCCCTGTGCCACCTCCTGGCGATGGTGTTTTATTCCCTTTCCCAGCTGGTTGCCCTAAAGAAGACAGAAACGTCAAAGTGCTATTTTTTGGCTTATGATGTCAATTTTTCAAGAGAGAAGTGGTGAGCATCCCACAGAGTTCATTGCAAACTATTGTGAAGACGTTGGAGTTACTATACCAATAGTGACTCATTTATGGAAAAAATATGATTTCAGTAACTACAGGCTGTATTTGTAATGTGATGGATTTTCATTTAATCTCTTACCTCTCTATAATTCGTCCAATTTAAAACTGCCCTGAAGCCTGCTTTCTCTTTGTCTGGAATCCCTGTTCTTAGTATGTGTTATTACAATAATAGTAATAATAAATGGTGCCAGTATGTGTCTCTTCTAGTTCTTGCTATCTCCTTGGTCATTTAATTACTTCTGGTACCGATTTTCCTCCGCTTGGTTTCCTCTGCAGTACTAGTATGTGCACAAAGCTTCCGTGCAGAATGCCACTATGGGCTGATGCTACTGGGGGTTGGCAGGCCCCAGTTTGGGTTTGCCTTCTGGACCCAATGGCCTGGGTGTGGGCTTCCTCCCCAGGTCATACAGTGCCCAGTCAGACAGACCTTGTTCAAATGATACTGTGAGGTCACAGCAGGAAGTTCATACATAACCTTTAGATCCTGGCAGGAAGACTGGCACCAGAGAGTGTTTAGGAAATGTGCATTGAACCAAATAATTCAAAATGCTTGGTTATTATAATGATCAATGTGACCCACTGGCTTCTTGCAAAAACATTTGGAAAATAGCCATATCTGACCAAGAATTTTATGATGAATTCCTAAGCTTTTCTTGAAAAGTGAACTTTTGCTACTTTTTAATTTAATCCTGTTTCGTCTGAACACTCTGAATGCTCTGTGGTTTGCAGGCGAACATTATCTGCTGTGTGCGCTTCCCTCCTAAGAGTGTCTGGCTTATCTATGTTGAGACCCAGAATCTGTACTGTGGAAACCAGACTAATCTGTGTGCTAAGTTGGCCCAGGCCTTCTGCAGATGCTCAGCTGCTTCTTGACAGGGCAACTTTTCCAGTTTGTGTGGGTGCAGCACATCCTTGAACATAGTGACACCATTGTCCACAACTTGTGGCAGGGGCACAGGTCACTCTGGGACTCAGGGTTGGAGCAACTGCCCAGGACACGCTCAGTACTGGTCCAGGAGAAGCTAATGACACACGTTGTCTCCTGGAAGATAGGATAGCCAGGGGCAACCACTTACATCTCATGAGGCTCTCCCTGTACCAACCAGAACGGGTGTAAATGAGTGGCCTGTCATCTAAGGGGAGGAAGGCTTTGAAGTCTGTCCATCACCTATTCATGGAACCACCAGCTCAGCCTGGGTGTGTTTGGTTAGGCCTCTCAGGCTGGCAGGGTGAGTGTTCCTTAGCCTCACGCACTTATGTACCCATATCACTTCTAGGGAGCAGACTTTCAGAGTCTGTGGATTGTTCACACCGCATTTTAGGTGCCAGTAAATGTCTAAAAAGGGGCAGGGCATTAGCTTCCATTTTTGTGACAGACTGTTCACATCTTAACAGTTTGTGTCCTGTGTAAAAAAAATCAATGACTATTATCCTAATTAAACCTCAGCTCTTGTTTGCATATTGAGAGTTAGTAGGACACATCTTTTGCTGTTGGGGACCTGCCCACTGATTCCAGGACTTCCTTATGTGATGAGGAACAAAATGGCATGGGTTGGGGCCTTAGAGAAGGTCTTGTACCGGGTGTGACATGCTTATACATGCCTTAGCCTCCTGTGAGGTCTTGAGGGCCAGTACCCTGCCACCTGTCCAGCATTTGGGCTAGGGGGTCTGGGCCAGGGGATCTGGAGCCTAAGTTCTGGAACAAGCCTTTCCTGCCTCAGTGTCTCAGTTCTTCATTGGTGAGATTCAGGGGTCAGGCTGATCTCAGGCTTCCTTTCAACAGCAGCAACAGCTGTAACTACTTAGTGAGCACCTGTAGGATTCTGCTGGGCACCTTGCAGTTTTGCAGAATAAAAGTTTGATCATTCTGTTGCCCTGAATGGGAAACTGAGGCTTGACAAAGCGATGCCTTTTTCAGCACACAGGTGCTCCTTTTGCCCTGTGCTACCCCACCTTATGGTCCCACTATCTACTCAGTGGCTTGGGTCTGTCAGTCACACAGCCTGTGGTGTCCCTCTCAAGTGTTGCTTGGGTCTGCCTATTGTCTTCATCCTTACCTTCTTGGTCCCGACTGCCCCCCTGTCTTGCCAGGACAAGCCCACCAGCCTCAGAAGTATTCTCTGCCTCCCAACACTTGCCACAGGTAGCTAGGATTTTTCTAAAACCCATGCGCTTGGGTGTGTACCTTGCTGGCCTCACAGCCTACATGACTCAGGATCAAGTTTGCCCCCCCTTTGGTGTGAGTCCCAGGCCCACAGAGGCCGGTTTTGTCCCTACATAGCCTGCTTCCCTTAATGAGCATGTCCTGTCACCCTGTGGGCCTGTGCTGTGATGGGGTAGGGCTATCACCTGCACTGACCCATTCCAGGGCCCAGCCCAGGGGAAAGGCAACACTCAGAAGTAGCTGTTGGATGTACCAGTGTTGCTGTAGGCTGCATAGCTAAAACTTAGGGAGATCAGGATTTGGACGTACAGCTTAGATTTCAAGCCTATGCTCTTTCTGCCCTCTCTCATGGATTATTAAATATGTTTGATGGGGTAGGTGTCCAGGCTGGAGCCCGCCTTGAGCATGTCACAGTAAACGGCCTTGGCAGCACAGCTCTTCTCAACACAAAACCCATTTGGCATTGCTGTCAGACGCCAGTGACGGTGGGCTCGGCTTGTGCTGACGCAGACTTGCAGGCTGTTTATGAGGTCCTGTCAAGCTTCTGTTTTGAAGGAGTTCTCAAAAATGACAGGCTTTATTTTGAGGGTCTTTGTTAATCTAATAGTGTTTCATGGCTGAAATCTGTGGACTGTTACCAAAGCCCTTGCATATGATGAGCTAAGGCTGCAATTGAAAAAATTTCAGTGTGATTTCTGGCATAGATATGCAAACAGAGAAATCATCTGGGGCAAGTTGACCCTGAACATGAGCCAAGGGATATTCAGGTAGGGGCAGGGTGAGACCCTGGGCCCTCCGAGGGCACCCTCCTGACATTTCTACCTCAAAGCAGATTTGCATAAGCACAAAATGAGTGTAGGGCTGTTCTCTGCACAGTGCCATTGTGAATATGTATTCTATAGCTTCATATGGGGTAGTTTAAAAAATTAATAGATATGTCCTTTATTTCTCTCTCTATGAGCCAAAGCTTGGAATTAAATTTTTTCTGGCCCACTAACTCTTATAGTTAAAAGTACAAATTAAGCTTTCCAGGAGAATCCATCACAAAATTATTGAAAAATCAGTGCCGAGAAGATAATGGGCTCCATGTCCATAAGGCTTATTGTTTTCTGCAATTATACTTTTCTTTGTTTTTCTTCTTTCATGCTTTAGGAAATCAACCTGAGAATGGGCTTCCAACTCAGAAGAGTTATTGGCTAATTTTTTCCAAATGAGATTGTCCTTCCAAAGAACAGTGGGCATCTATTTGACAACAAGTTATAAATTTGTGCTCCAGGTTTTCTGAAGAAAGCATGAATCTTTGACAATGGTGCTGTGTCACTATATTTCAGGCAGGTGTGTAGAGCTGTCAGAAGTCAATAAAGTCCTTAGACGCCTGCTTGTACCCAGCTAGCATTTGTCAAGTGTTCTCCGTGTACTTTGTGCAGGATTGGAAGGGAGATTAGAACTGAGTTCTCCAATGCCGCTTACCATGCCCTTACCTTGGCTCCACAGCCATCCTACAGCAGGGCCTGCTGGAGCCCCAGCTCTTGAGAGTGAGTGCCTTATTCTACTGTCTGGTTCTCTGTGCTCCTGGCATCTTTCCCACAAAAGGGGAAGAGCCCTCAAGTCCTCCTTTCTTAGAATTTTCTCAGTGCCAGGCAGTATAGTACACAGAAACAAAAGGTGTGCCCCTGGCCCAGTGTTGCTGCCTGGAATGGGTTCTTCCCTGCCCTTCTGCCAGTTTCCCAAACTCTGTGTCCACTGCCTGCCATTGTTGTTTGTCTCGTGGCAGCTACTGACATTGCAGGCAGAGGTTTCAAACACCAGCTGATCACTCACGGGCCTGCGTAAAGCCCTTCAGAGGCTCCCCCTTGTCTCCAGAAACCAACATAGATTCCTTATTGTGTCTTTCAGAGCCTTTGGGAACCTGTCCCTACCACTTCCTGCCTCTCTCTTCCTGCCCTTTGCTGCTCTGGCTACATCCACCTCTGCCTGGCCAAGCCTTCACCTGTGCCCATCCCTCTGCTCGAGGCATTCCTTCTTCCTTTTCTCTTAACCAGCTTTGTCTGAGTAATTCTTGCCCATCCTTCCTGACTCTGCCAAGATAGCACTTTTTCTAGGAAGCCCTCCTTGACCACCCCAGTCTGTGTTAGGTGCCCTTGCCAGCATGTTTCCATTGCTTCTTAAACCCCTCTGTCTCAGCACTGGTCTCTTGCCTCTTGGACTGTGTCCTATTAACGGTAGAACACATGAGTATGCTTTGCTCAGTGTGTTCCCCAGTGTGATCACAGTGAGCAGAATACAGTAGGTGCTTTGTGAGTCTTTGTGGAGTGATGCACAGTGTCTTGGAGGAAGGTGCTGTCTTGGTGAGGCCAGGGTCCCACAGCTGAGCAGTGCTAGCATTGGTGGCTGTCAGTGTGTTAATGGCGATTGTTAAAGCAGAAGATGGAGGCAGATGTAGGTGAAGAATATGTGTGTTGGGGTCTCCATCATCACTTCTTTATTAAACTGGTCTTATCACCACTGAAGGAAAAATAGCCAGCTTGCAGGGGTGTCTGGGCTGCCACTGCTATGAAAGAAATGCCTTCTGACAATAGTGCAGGGCCTGCTGGGCCCATTAGGCCAATGTTGATGGTCGTCTTTATGACCACCATGCCCATTGGACAGGCAGGAACACACCTGACCTCCTGATCCCACTGTGTCTCCAGGTAGGGAGAAGGGAGGGTATGTGGTGCTCTGTGTGCTTCTCTGCCCAAGATAGCAGCTGTGCCTGGCAGTGACTTTGCTGTCCTCTTACTCCAATGCTCTTTTACCTGGGCTAGAAGTTTCTTCCTTCTGACCCAGGAGCCTTCCTTTCCCTTTCCCTTTCCCTTTCTCTTTTCTCTTTTTCCTTTCCTTTCCTTTTCCCTTTCCCTTTCTCTTTCCCTTCCGAGGGGAGCCTATTTCCCCCATAGCTAAGGCCTCATCACAATTCCCCTTGATACGCACAAGCAAGGTCACTTTTCTCATTTGAGGAAACATCTGTTGTGTGCTCTGATCAAAGCATAGCTATTGATGTATGTGAGCAAAGTGTCTAGAATTCTGTGTGCAGAACCCAAAGCAAGATGTTGAGCTGTATGGCAGCCTGTCTCGGGACCCCTCTGTCTCCAGGTAGCAAGACTGGTCAGAGCTTGCGGTCCAGGGTCAGGTGGCTCAGGTGTGGCTCCTGGCTTTGATACACACTAGCCTTGTGTAGGTGACCATCTTTTCCTTTCTGGGGCCCAGTTTCTTCCTCTGTGGATGGGTGATGGGACCTGAGCACCAAGCTCCCTGCACTGTGCTCACTCAGAGGTCTGACTGGGGCCCCTGCAGTGGTCATGTTGATGCTGACCATCATCTGTGCTGTGCTGTGCTGTGTAGTTTGGACCTTTGGCTGAGCCCACCCTCCCCTGCTTGTCTCTCTGAGGTGCCTGATGAGAGCCGCCCCTGTGAGGCACCAATACACTTCTTTCACCAAATGGATATATTTTTGAAAAATCTGATACCTTCTGTACCTTTGCTTTTATTCTACTTTGAAGGTAACTTTAATTTAGTTGCACATTCATATTTAAAATCTCATATGAATTAATTTCGTAATATTGGTTTGTTTTTCTTCTTACCTTTCACGAAGCAATATCATTTGAGCTTTCTCTTGCGTCTTTGGCATCAGAGTCATCATTATCCCCCGAGCCACTCTGAGTCATCTAATACAGTTTTCCCGAGCGTGTCAGCTTCACTTCACATAAGTCGTTTCAGATCCTGCATTTATTGAATCAGTGCATGCTGCTGTCATTGGGAAGTTCTTACCGAGCCGAGGATACTCATTTGTAAAACTTTGAGACGTTTTGTTTCATTTGGCCTTTTGTGTTTTCTTCTTTGGGTTTAGAAGAAAACTGGGCTGCAAAACAAGACCTGCCTGACTCTACACCCTGCTCTCTATTGAAGGTGCTTTGTCCACCTTTTAGAACTCTGACCTCAGCTTGTCTCCTTCTTTTTTGAGGGGGGAAAGGGGTGGCTTAGCAGAAGCCAGTTTGCCATAGGGAAAGGGGGCTGTGCATGTTCCTATCCCAGTGGGGCTAACAGGAGACTTACCTATAAGCAGATGTGCAGTTGTGGGAGTAGAAGGAGAAGGGGCTGCTTCCTCAGGTCTTGTAGGTTCGAGTGGTTCAAGATGTATGTCTGTTCCTCTTATGTGAGGCCTCTCCGGGGGCCTTTTTTAAACAAGAGCTCAGAGACTTCGGGGAAGCAGTCCTATACATACAGCTTCTGAGAACCTCAGAACATCAAAGATTCAACCCAGTAATATACAGTGTGGCTGTATAGTTTGTTTGCAATGTAATTATTTAAATTGCACACAAACTTTATGGCCACCCTGTATGTGATACCACTTGTATTAGTTGGCTTGGGCTGTCATGACAAAATATCATAGACTGAGTGGCTCACATGACAAAAAAATCTATTTTCTCACAGTTCTATAGATTGGAAGTTCCAAGAATAAGTACCAGCCAGCAGGGTGGGTATGTGGTCAGGGCTTTCCGCTTAGGTGGTTGATAACCATCTTCCCGCTGTATGCTCACATGGCCTTTCTCTGGTGTATGTCTGTGTGGGTGGGGAGAGCAGCACCAGTGAGCTCAGATGTCTCTTATTATAAGAACACTGATCCATGGGCGGTGCCTGTGACTCAAAGGAGTAGAGCCCCAGCCCCAAATGATGGAGGTGGTGGTTTCAAACCTAGCCCCGGCCAAAAACTGCAAAAAAAAAAAAGAACACTGATCCTGTTGAATCAGGGCCCCACCCGTATGACCTCATTTAACCTTAGTTACTTCCTAAGAAGCTACCTCTCCAAATGCAGCCACACTGGGGGAAGGTTAGGGCTTCAACACATGAATTTTGGGAAAGACATATCCATAAAACACTTAGTACATAGCATTCAGTGAATGTTTTTTTGTTGTTGTTGTTGAGACAGTCTCACTATGTTGCCCTCAGTAGAATGCTGTGGTGTCATAGCTCACAGCAACCTTCAACTCCTAGGCTGATTCTCTTGCCTCAGCCTCCCAAGTAGCTGGGACTGCCACAGCGCCTGGCTATTTTTTGTTGCAGTTGTCATTGTTGTTTAGCTAGCCCAGGCTGGGTTTGAGCCCGCCAGCCTCAGTGTATGTGGCCCGTGCCTTAACCACTGGACTATGGGTGACAAGCCTGTACACAGTGAATGTTTATCACATTTGAATCTTAAAGGTTCCAGAAAGATGAGATGTAATTGGCTTAGAGGCTCTAGGCAAATTTGAAAGACCAGGAGGGCCCAGTGTGTGTGTGTATGTGTGTCTGTGTGTGTTTGCGTGTGACTAGTGTGTCAGGTGCAGGCTGGAGGGAAGCTACCCCTCTGCCCTTCCTATATGAGATGTTGCTATCCCCAGACCTCCTGCTCCCTGGCTTCCATAGCCCTTTAGGGAAATGAAACTGTGACATTTGGCCAATGTGAGGAGTTGGTGATATCAGGGGCATAAACTATGAAGTGTGAATGCTTAGTGTTTATTCTTAATAAAACCCTACTTTTGAGTAGTGAAAACTCCATGCAAGCAGGGAGTTTATCTCCATTGTGTCAAACAGTACTCACCCATTGGGTGTTGATTTAATTAAAAGGAGGGCTAATCCTGATATGTGCACAATAGCTTTATGTACTAATGACCTCGTAGCTTATATCAGGTAGGACTATTGTTCCTGCTTGCAGATGGAGACATTGAAACACAGAGGAAACTGGTAGCTGTTATTGATTATCCAGTGAGGGAGCCTGCCTCCAGCTAGCTTGAGGGGAGGGAACGCTGACAGAGGAGGTGCTGTTAGATGGGCCTGTGCAGATGAGGCTTGCTTCTTGCTGGAACTTTCTGGTTGGCAGGGAGGGGCCTAGGAAGTGCCCACTCTCCTCCTTGTGGGTCATTTCACCCACCAATTCCTTAAGTGCCAGACTTACCCCTTGGCCTCAGCCTGCAGGGTCAAATCAGCAGGGAACGGCTTCCTCCTGGCTCTCATCTTGGTTTTTTGTGTGGCTGGCCTTTAGTAGGTGTTTCCTGAGTGAGTCTTTGAAAGGAAGCATTAACCAACTTACAGGTTTAAATCAATGCCCTTTCTGCTCAGCTAGCTAACCTGTCACTCTCTTTGGCCCCTGACATTTATTATTAGGTGTTCTCTTATTTTATTAGTGTGGCTAATTAATGCATGACATTAAAATGTTGACATGAATTGATTTGAGGATCTGTATCCTTAGAGCTTCAGTTAATAAAATAACTTTTGATAAGACTAATGGTTTTAGAACATTTAGATTTAATTATATTTTCTGAAGGATTTTTCTAGAATTATATAACTGCCTGGCAAGGTACCTCAATTCCCTAGTTAACAGAAAGAAATTGGTTTTTCGTTTGGTTTTGCTTAATACAAATTAAAAGTAATATACATTTGATAAAACAGTTATAGGATTATTTATTAAATTTCCCTCTTTATATATTGGCAAAAAAATCCATAAGAGGTGAATTAATTTTGAGGATGATGTGAGGAAAATATAATAATTGGAGAGCTATTTGCTCTGGAGTACATTTCTGTTCATAATTTCTTTCTTTCTTTCTTTTTTTCCTTTCCTTTTTTTTTTTTTTTGTTGAGACAAGAGCCTCAAGCTGTCGCCCTAGGTAGAGTGCTGTGGCCTCACAGCTCACAGCAACCTCCAAATCCTGGGCTTAAGCGATTCTCTTGCCTCAGCCTCCCAAGTTGCTGGGACTATAGGTGCCCGCCACAACACCTGGCTATTTATTGGTTGTACTTGTCATTGTTGTTTGGCAGGCTCAGGCTGGATTCGAACCCGTCAGCTCTGGTGTATGTGGCTGGTGCCTTAGCTGCTTGAGCTACAGGCACTGAGCCTTCTGTTCATAATTTCTATCGTCATTCTCCCTCAAAGATGAGTGGTTTTCTCTTTGAGTTTCTTCTATGCAGTTGACTATTACACTTGTGCACTGAGGAGAATTCTGTTTTCTCTTTCTCACCTGACTTAGGTTAGGAAGTCTGCCATAGCTAGCAGTTAGAAAAGAGAGAAAAGGAAAGGAAAATATCTTGCAGGAATACTTTCTTGCACAGTGTAGGTGTAATAAGTCAGTGGTTATCATCTCACTTATAAGAGTCAACTCCTCTCATTAGTTAGTCTTTGAAAGCTGCCAACAATGCTTGAATCTTCCAGAAGGGTAGCCTACCAAAAGAGACCTTGCAAAAACACCTTCAAGTTTATCAGCCTGCAAAAATACCCATCTTCTCTCCTTCCTATTTTTAAAAATGTTAATGTAACATCAAACTTACAGAAAAGTTGCAAGAGTAGTAGACTCTAAGAATTTCTAGACACTCTTCAGCCAGATTCTCCAAATATTAACATCCTTTTATTTCTCTTTCCATATACAAATATTTATATATGTGCATTTGTGTATATGTCCATACATAATTTTTTTCTCAACCACTTAAAAGTAACATTGATAGTCTTTTGCTCCTAAATACTTCTGTGTGTGTTTCCTAAAACAAATTCTATAATTACACAGTAATTATGAACATAAGGAAAATAACATACAGAAACACTGTATCACATGTTGCCAAACAATAGAGTTATGTTCTGAGAAATACATCTTCAGGTGATTTAGTCATTTGGGAACATGCAGAATATACTTACACAAGCGTAGGTGGTAGAGTCTACTACACGTCTAGGCTGTATGGTATAACTTATTGCTTCTAAGCTATAAACTTGTACAGCATGTTAGTGAACTGAATCCTGTAGGCAATTGTAACTTGTTAGGAATTTGCGTATCTAGTCTATAATCCTGAAACGTTGAAGGTGGGGAGATCTTTGAGGCCAGGAGTTAGAGACCAGACTGGGTAAAATAGTGAGACCTTGTTTCTATAAAATATAATAATAAAAACAATTAGTTGAGTGTGGTGGCATGCACTTATAGTACCACTAAGTATAGTACTTAGGAGGTGGAGGCAGGCTGTACCCACTTGTACCCAGGATTTTGAGGTTGTAATGAGTTATGATGATGCAATGCATGCTAGCCCAGGCAACAAATCAAGATCCTATCTCAAACAAAACAAAATAAAACAAAACAAAAAAACCCCCAACGTATGTATCTAAACATAGAATAGGTATACTATAAATACAGTGTAATTTTATGGGATCACCACCATATATGTTGTCTGTTTTTGATAGAAACATTTTTATGTGTCATATGACCGTATTATTTAATATACTGCATATACCTTATTGAGATTTTGTCAGTCGTTTCCAAAATAACCTTTATAGCAAAAGAGAATTTAAGGTCATGTGTTAACCTTCACTGTCATGTCTCTTTAGTCTCCTTTAGTTTGAAACAGTTCTTGTGTTTCATGACACATGTATTTAAAGAATACAAGCCAGTTATTTTGTTGATTGTCAGTTTTGGTGTGTCTCATGTTTCCTTTTGATTAGATTCAGATTATGTGCTTTTGGTTGGACTGTCACAGGATGAAGCTCTGTCCTCTCAGTGTACACTATCAGGAAGCACAGGCTGTGGGTTAGTCCCATTGCTGGCAGTGTTAACTTTGATCACTTGGTTAAGATGGAGTATGCCAGTTTTCTTCAAGTAATTATTTTATCTTTTCCAATTAAAAAGTATAACGTGGAGAAACACTTTGAGACATGTAAATTATTCTGTTATTCTTCAAACTTTCATCCACTGGTTTTAGTATCCTTTGACAATTCATACCTGAATCAGTCCCCGTGGTGATGGTTGTCAAATGGTGATTTCGAATTTTATCATTTCTCTCCAACTATAGTTTTCCTTTTCCCTTATTAGTCTATTTATTTATTTTATACCCATATGGAATTACGGATTCTTGGTTTAATAATAAGCTATAGTACATTTTTATCATCTGACTAATAAAAGTCCCTTCAAGCTAGCTCCCATGTCCATTTGAGATGTCTCCATTATCCTTTTAAAACATGTCCTTTAATTTTGGTACAGCAAGATGTTCCAGGTTTACCGTTTTTTTCCCTGCCCCTAGGATTAACCATCTCCAGGGAGCTCCGGTTCCTTTCAGCGGAGAAAGGCATTTAGAAACCAGGATTTGTGTGTTAAAGCATACTAACTGCTGTTGGGGTGTCATTATTTCTTAGAAGATAGATCTAGACAATAGATGCCTGCTTGTGTGGATACACATAACCACACATGCCTCTCTGTAGTTCTTTATTAAAACCTGGACATTTGCACTGATGTCTTTTTTTTTTTAGAGACAGAGTCTCACTTTATCGCCCTTGGTAGAGTGCTGTGGCATCACAGCTCACAGCAACCTCCAACTCCTGGGCTTAGACAATTCTTTGCCTCAGTCTCCCAAGTAGCTGGGACTCTAGGTGCCCACCACAATGCTCGGCTGTTTTTTGTTACAGTTTGGCTGGGACCAGGTTCGAACCTGCCACCCTTGGTATATGGGGCTTGTGCCCTACCCACTGAGCCACAGGTGCTGCCCTGCACTGATATCTTTAGTTCTGATCTAGTACTGCAGGATTCA
>CAUYON010170369.1:0-13464 GCA_963573935.1 Arctocebus calabarensis
TTAATAAAGGCTTTGAGTTTTGAGTTTTTTTGTAAAGATAGAGTCTCACTTTATCGCCCTTGGTAGAGTGCCGTGGCGTCACACAGCTCACAGCAACCTCCAAATCCTGGGCTTAGGAGATTCTCTTGCCTCAGCCTCCTGGGTAGCTGAGACTATAGGCACCCACCACAACGCCTGGCTATCTTTTTGTTGCAGTTTGGCCGGAGCTGGGTTTAAACCCACCACCCTTGGTATATATGGTATATGGGGCCAGCACCCTACTCACTGAGCCACAGGTATTGCCTGGCTTTGAATTTTATTAAAAGATTGAATTTTGATGCCACAAAGCCAGCATTAATTCAGTCTGGAAATGTGTTTTGATAACCTTACTATGTTCCAGATGATGAATAGTCATGGTAACTAAAACAGATAGGATACTCATCTTTAAAAGCTTATGATTTGGCTGGGAGCGTTGGCTCATGCCACTTTGAAAGGCCAAGGCAGGAGGCTGTCTTGAGGCTAAGAGTTAAAGACCAGCCTAGGCAACAAAACAAGACTCCTCATCTCTAAAAAGAAGATTATTTTAGGCTAGGCGCCTGTAGCTCAAGCGGCTAAGGCACCTGCCACATACACCAGAGCTGGCGGGTTCAAATTCAGCCTGGGCCTGCCAAACAACAATGACAACTACAACCAAAAAATAGCCGGGCATTGTGGCAGGCACCTGTGGTCCTGGCTACTTGGGAGGCCAAGGCAAGAGAATCACGTAAGCCCAGGAGTTGGAGGTTGCTCTGAGCCATGACACCACAGCACTCTACCCAGGGCAACAGCTTGAGGCTCTGTCTCAAAAAAAAAAGATTGTTTTAATTATCTGGGTGTGGTGGTAGATCCCCGTAGTCCCAGCTACTCAAGAGGATGACACAGGAGGATCACTTGAGCCCAGGAGTTCAAAGTTCAGTGAACTATAATTGTGCTACTGCACTCCACCCTGGCAATGGAGGAAGACCCCATTTATTAAAAAAAAAAAAGAAGAAGAAGAAAAAGGCTTATAATTTGCATGGAGGTGGGTAAATTGTAAATATATAATATATAATTACAACTAGATAAATGCTCTTTAAGAAAAGCACAGGGCACAATAAGAGTTTATGACAGAGGGACCTGGCGTTGTCTTGATAGATAGTAAGAGAATTTTCCTGCAGAAGCATTGATTGAGCTGAATTCCAAAAGCTGAATAAAAGTAACTGAGATAAGCAGAGGGGGAAAAATTATTCCAGGCAAAAGAAATAACATATGGAAAAGGCCTAAGAAAGAGAAGATGTTGTAGAAATAAAACAAAGGGAAGACAATAGTGGTACAACACAAGCTTGTAAAAGTAGGCAGGAAACAGGTTATCATGACGAATTTTAGAGCAAACCTTGTTAAATGATAAAATAGATTTTCCAAGTGGTAATAGAGAGTTAACTAGGCAGGCAGAACTCTGAAACTTTATAGATCAGTTTTGTAAGATGTTTTCTGAGAGAGAGAGAGACAGACAAAAGCTGGGCTTTTTGTTCTCCACCTAAGATGTTAGAATCATGGCTTCTCCAGAGCAAGTGAGGATTAAGGCAGAGAAGGAGGAAAAGCCTCTTCAAATGTAAATTTGCATAATCTAGTTATTAAGAAATTATGAAGATAAGATAGGAGTCTAAGGCTCAGGAGCTTGCATAGCAATAATACAACACAAAATTAGTAAGTCCAAGATTGTTTTTCCAGTGTATGTATTTAAATAGTCTTTTATTTCTGTATGTGTACTATTTCAGAAAGCAAAATTAACAGTTTTAGGAAGCATGTTCATTTAGCAGGAGTGGCTAACATAGAATGTTTGCAGACTGCTCCCAAGGGCCAAGGATTTTGTTATTATTGGGCTGTGTTTGGTGTTTTGGTAAAAGTCTCTTTTTCATTCTTTTTTGAACTTGAAAGTAACCACATTTAATGGATTATTAGAAGCCAAGCAACTGTGCCCATTTTTAATGCACATTACTTTAAAATACCACAGATAGGTGTAATATCTTATAATATTTATAGCTTGAGAGTATATCAAAAAAGTCAGATCATCTTGAAACCTTTCCTACTAGCACTTTTTATCTGAACCACAAAACACAGAAAATTATTTTAATACCTATTTTTCAGTTGCCCCAAGGATGACATTTAGTAGTTCTATTCTAGATACATATGAAAAAAGGCTTATACGTTGGCTACCTTTAAGTATTAAGGCTTAATTCTTTCTGAACCCCAGTCGACAAAGCTTCTAGAATATATAAAGAACATTTACTTGTATGTTTATTCTGCATTAAAGCACTTTTACTATAATGACATAAATTCTGACAAGTATACTGAAGACATATCCATATAAAAAAATAGGGTGGCGCCTGTGGCTCAGCGAGTAGGGCGCCGGCCCCATATACCAAAGGTGGCGGGTTTGGCCTCAGCCTAACTGCAAAACAAAAACAAAAACAAAAAAGACACAAAAAAAATATCATTCTTGGCTCGACGCCTGTAGCACAGTGGTTACAGTGCCAACCACGTACACCGAGGCTGGTGTGTTCGAAACTGGCCTAGGACCGCTAAACAACAATGACAACTGCAACAAACAATAGCTAGGCTTTGTGGTGGGCACCTGTAGTCCCAGCTATGTGGGAAGCTAAGACAAGAGAATCGCTTAAGCCTAGGAGTTTGAGGTTGCTATGAGCTATGACACAACGGTACTCTACCAGGGTGACACAGTAAGACTCTGTCTCAAAAAAAAAAAAAAAATACATCGTTCATTAGTACTTCAACTTAAGTGTTAAAGGAATGAATTACTGTATATATTTTTTCTTTGACTTTACAAAGACCTTTGAAAGGAAGCTTGACTTTACAAAGACCTTTTGAAAGACAGTTTGAAAGTAAGTATATATATAAAAAATGAGTTGAATAAAAACATAACTCAGTTACTAAGAGCATAAATGCTTTCCTTGGATTCTGGCAACAAATATAATAGCAGATAAAGAGGGCAATATTATATTAAATAGTATACTTTTTTTATATTGGCATATTAAAGTGCTGGGAAAAGTGTTGCCAAAAGTTATAGTTCATCAGGGGTGTGGCACCTGTGTCTCAAAGGAGTAGGGTGCCAGCCCCATGTACTGGAGGTGGCGGGTTCAAACCCAGCCCCGGCCAAAAACTGCAAAAAGAAAAAGTTATAGTTCATCATAATTCTACTTTTATTAAATTTATATTATGATATAGGTTAAGTTTTCATTTGTGATGAAGACAAATTGTAAACTTGGTCTTTATAGATTTCTCATCCAAACATTTCTGTGCCTCAGCCAACACAATGAATAATTCTTATGTACATATCATTGATCGGTATAACACCTAAAATAACAGAAAATGAAAAGATACTGTGTTTATTTCATTTCTTAGATCAGTACAATGGAACATGAATTTTCAGTAAAGGAACATGGATTTGAAGTTCAATTGAGAGAGATGGAAGACAGTAATCGAAACTCCACCATTGAACTGCGGCATCTCTTATCGACTCAACAGAAGGCAGCCAACAGATGGAAAGAAGAAACAAAGAAACTTACTGAAAGTGCAGAAATTAGAATCGGTAATCTAAAGTAAGTCTACCATTAATTGTTTTATACATTTTACAGAAGAAATGATTTAACCAATAGATTAATGTTCTTGCCATATCTTTTTATAAAAATGAATAACTTGGGATCTTATATTTTTATTCAGCAAATATTTATCAAACTATGATAAAAATTATTAAGTATTATGGACTAAAATGGACATTATGTATTTTTATAAATTTTGTGCATATTCCATAAAATGCAATAATTTTTGTTGGACACGTCAATTTAAAAGTTAATTCTGTTTGCATATAGGTGTACCATATACAGGGTATCCATAAAGTTCATGTGCAATTTAAATTGGTTGGCTATTTTAAATTGTACACAAACTTTATGGACATGCTGTATAATATTCTGTAGAATTTGGCTGGCCTGAAAAGCCTGAACTGTTTTCTCTCTGGCTCTTTAAGAAAAACATTGCTAACCCTTTCTCAGAAAGAACTTGAGATTTTGTTCTGAATGAGATGAAAAGCTCAAGAGCTTCAAGATGGTAATGAAATTGGAGTGATAGGATCAGACTTAAAGGTACAACAGATAACTTTGCTGTAGGAATAATAGACTATAGTAAACCTAAACATGCTCTTAAAAAAACCCTTTTTAATAAAAAGTATAGACTGTAGAGCAGTGGTTCTCAAACTTCCTAATGCCGCAATGTATTTTCATTGTTAAAAAAGGGTTGCAACCCACAGGTTGAGAACCACTGCTTTAGTGGGACAAGGGTAAAAGAAGGAAAAAGAAGCCTGGCATATATAGTCCATGTATAAAATGGTGGTAGCTTAGTCTATGCTTTAAAGAGTTGGAGATAATAAAAAATGTTTGCTTTGGGTCGTGTTAAATATGAGCTGCCCAAAAGACATATAAGTCAGTTGTGTAAGTTTGGCATTCAAGGGAGAGATTGCAACAGGAGGTATAAATTTTGGAATCATTTGACATATACATGATTTTTAACTATCATGGGATGAAAGTATTTTGAAAAAGAGTATTGATAGAGAAATGAATATTCTCTGAGGACTGAGTTCCAAAATGTGAAATTTAGAGAGGAGGATTCCACTGGAAAAAAACTGAGAAAGCATATCCAGAGAAACAGAAATCAAGACAAAAAAAAATTTTATTTTTGAGACAGAGCCTCAAGCTGTTGCCCTGAGTAGAGCGCAGTGACATCACAGCTCACAGCAACCTCCAACTCCTAAGAGGAGTTGGAGATAATCCAATCTTAATTGCTTAGAGTACTGTGGCATCACAGCTCACAGCAACCTCCAACTCCTAAAAGGAGTTGGAAATAATCCAATCTTAATTGCATAAGCGATTATCTTGCCTCGGCCTCCCAAGTAGCTGGGACTACAGGCACCCGCCACAACGCCAGGCTATTTTTTTTTTTTTGGTTGTAATTGTCATTGTTGTTTGGCAGGCCCAGGTTGGGTTTTTGTTTTTGTTTTTGTTTTTGAGACAGAGCCTCAAACTGTCACCCTGGATAGAGTGCTATGGCATCACAGCTCACAGCGACCTCCAATTCCTGGGCTCAAGCAAGTCTCTTGCCTCCACCTCTCAAGTTGCTGGGACTACAGTCACCCGCCACAACGCCCGGCCATTTTTTGGTTGCAGACATCATTGTTGTTTGGCAGACCCAGGCTGGATTCGAACCCACCAGCTCAGGTGTATGTGGCTGGCGCCTTAGCCCGTTGAGCCACAGGCACCCAGCCCCAAGCTGGTTTCGAACCCACCAGCTCTGGGTATGTGGCTGGTGCCTTACCCTCTTGAGCTGTAGGCACTGAGCCAACAAAATTTTTTAAAAAATCAGAAAAGGAATAAGCAATAATGGGTGATATGTATTGAACACTTTTTGTGTCATTGTTCTAAGCCTGCAGTCCCCAACCCCCAGGTGGGGGACCAGTACTGGTCCATGGCCTGTTAGGAACCCAGCTGCACAGCATCACCACTTGAGCTCTGCCTCCTGTTTCATCCTCTCCCAACCCCCCAAGGAAAAATTGTTGTCCATGAAACTGGTCTCTAGTGCCAAAATATTCTGCTCTGTGGTTTATTGGGAACCAGGCTGCACAGCAGGAGGTGAACTCAGGCAATCTACCCTGCTCAGCCTCCCAAATTCTGGTATTACAGGCGTAAGCCACTACACCCAGCCTGAACAAGAATATTTCAATTAAAAGAAATATTCGGGGCTTGGCGCCTGTAGCTCAAGCAGCTAAGGTGCCAGCCACATACACCAGACCTGGAGGGTTTGAATCCAGCCCAGGCCTGCCAAACAACAATGACAACTACAACCAAAAATAGCCAGGCATTGTGGGAGGGCCTGTAGTCCCAGCTACTTGGGAGGCTGAGGCGAAAGAATCACTTAAACCCAGGAGTTGGAGGTTGCTATGAGCTGTGATGCCATAGGCGACAGCTTGAGGCTCTGTCTCCAAAAAAAAAAAAAAAAAAAGTGGGCTTCTTTATCTTGTTTTTAATCTTTGCAGGAAACGCACTGAAATTTTTATCATTGAATATGATGATAGCTGTGGGTTTGTCATATGTGGCCTTTATTGTATTAAGATATATTCACATTTTTGATAGGAAATTATTTATTTTCAGAGAAATTAAAGAATGTCTTTTACAATTAAAGGTACTTTAGATTTTAAGTTATATAGATCTTAGATTTTATAAATGCCTACCTTTTTTTGTTTTTTTTTTGAGATAGAGTTTCACTTTGTTGCCCTTGGTGCCGTGGTGTCAAAACTCACAGCAACCTCCAACTCCTGGGCTTAAGCGATTCTCTTGCCTCAGCCTCCCGAGTAGCTGGGACTACAGGCACTCTCCACAACTCCCGGCTATGTAAATGCATATCTTAATATATAAGGTTAAACATATTTGACCAATAAACATCTTAATTTATGCAATACATGTATTTAAAACTGAATTTTTATAACTAAATCTTATTTTAAGTGCTCTAAAATGGCTCATCCTTTAAAAAAAAAAAAACCTATAAAGTAGATACCCTAGGAAGAAAAATTTATTTTAGTTCTGTTTTTAATTATAGACAAATCTATGATTGTCATGAATTATTTCTCCTCCAAAACATAAACTGAGATAGAGATCTGGCATGAGTACAAAAGAAAGGTGTTCCTACATGTGGCACATGCAAAAAATTAAAACAGAGAGCAGAGATGAGAAAGAAGACTTGAATTCATTTAGAGGAAGATAAAGAACATATCACTAACCAGATGGGCTATAATTGTTTTTTTTAAAGATACAATTTTTCATTAGTGGAAACATACAGAGTAATCTCAAAACATAAAACCCTGGTAGGTGTGATCATTTGGTACAATCACTCAGTGACTTAGTACCTAATACTAACAAGGTGATACTAGATTGGAAAGTCATCTTTTGGTAAAACTTTCTGAAGAGCTAAATCAAGGTAACAAAAGATTTCTTTAATTACTCAAACCCAGTATTCAAATACTGAGAAATTTAATAGCTCTTATGAATAAACATCATGAACTGGCTTTAGAGTTTAAGATGCAAAATAAGCTACAGAAAAAAAGATTTCAAAGCTCAGCAGTAAATTAGAATATTTACTGGAACATAAAGACATTCCTAACCAAAAATTAATAGTAAATGACATCTTTAATGATTTCTGACTTAAAATTCTGTTTATATAATGAAATATATCTGCGTTTTTTGGCTTTTAAGATGCAGCAAATCTTGACAGTTAACAAAGAAATATGAAAGGGAGTTTCTTCTTGATCATATCATTGGATTACTATACCCACAGAGATTATTTTGATTTGATCTTCACCGTTCAGGACGTGTATTATCAGCATCATTGTTAAATTACTAATACCTTTTTTTTCTGAAGCTTTCAATTTCACCCATTTGGGGGCGGGGATTTCTGTTCCAAAAAAACTGCCTAGTCTCTCTCCCCCCCATGCCCACTCCCTGCCCTCTCCTTTCCTGACCCCCTCTGCCCACCCTCTTCTCCTTCCTCCAACCTTTCCTTAAAGAGTTTTAGATGCCTATGCCTGTATTTAAGGAGAGAACAGTTTTTCTTTCTGTATTCCTCTTCTTACCTATGTTTTATTATCAAGCTTATTTTATCCAGCTGTTTCAATAATTTTCAACTTTTTCTCTATCTTTATGTACTCACATATAAGCTTCAAAGAAACTAGGCCTTCTGATCTTCTCAAGTTCTTTTTATAAAAAAGATATTCAGTTCATGTGCTATTAATTATCATCTCTTTGTTGAATTCATCATATCCCCTTAACCTCTCTGCATCTTACCTGGTACTTATCCTAATTTTGTAACTGTCTATAGGACATTTACTATATGTCTCGTTATTATCTTAATTTCTACATTACAAAACTAATTTATTATAGTATTCCATCTTCCAACTCGACTTCTATTTTAAAGTCTTTTCTGTTATTGATACCACTATTTCCCTAATTCCTAGTTACAAAATGTTATAACCATCTTTGACTCATTCTTTGTCTTTATCTTTTTTCAACAACCAAGTCCCATTGATTCTTCTTTTAAAATGCCTTCTGCCTAATTCTTTCTTCCATGACTCTAGAACTGCATTAGTTATTTATTGCATTGTAACAAATTACCCCCAAATTTAACATCTTATAAACAACATTTGTTATTTTATAATTTCATGAGTCAAGAATTTTGAAAGTGGTTTATCTGGGTAACTCTGGGTTGTAGCAGCCCATATAACCTATGGCTAGGAGGAGTGAGAGTTATAAGAAACACCTATAGCTCCATAATGGAACACCTTGGTGAAAAGGGCATGGAGGGATTTAGCTCTTCTAACAAGCATGAGAGAGCTCTGGAGATGAGACCATTAGTAAATTAGCAGTCTGTCCACCGGTGGTGGTGAGAAGGACGAGATCAGCCTTATATTAGGCTGAAGGAGAGGACAGTCCAGAACATGCCATTCTATATTGGACCCGCTTACTCTGACTCTGTCTCCTTCTCCTGCCTACAGAACACCAGCGCGATGTCTCTCTGCTGAAGCTTACTAAGCTCTGCTAAAGACTAAGATCTATTCTAAGACAACTTCACCCTCAAAGACTATCTCTCTCTCTTCCTTCTCCTAAGGTAAATAGCCCTCAGGCACCTAAGAGCAATTGTTCCTGAACAAGGTAGCATAGCGGTCCACCTCCTGAACCTAGATAAGCCAGGGCTGGAGACCAACCAATCCCAGACCCTGATCAGTGGCGATGATACTGGGTCAGGTGATCTCATGAGGTTACTATCAAAATGTCATCTAAAGAATGGTTGGAGGTTACAGGATCTACTTCCAAACTCATCTACATGGATGTTGACAAAAAACCTACTTTCCTGTTTATGACCAGAAACCTGACTTCATTGCCACATGGCCTCTCCAAAGAGAACTTGAGTATCCTCATGACATGGCACTTGTCTTGCCACAGAGGAAACAAGAGAGTGCACCTGTTGTCACCTGTCTTCTAAGTTACTTATCATCACTTTTACTTTATCTTTTTCTTAAATTTAATCTTAAGGGGGTATAAGTAGTTTTTTGTAGCATGGCTGAATTGGAGAGTGGCAAAGTCTAGGCTTTTAATATACCTGTCACCTAAATAGTATACTTTGTACCCAATAGGTAATTCTTTGTCCCTCACCCTTCTCCCACCCTCCCCCTTCTGTCTACAGTGTCCATCAAATTACTCTTTATGACCACATTCACCCATTGCTTACCTTCTCCTTATAAGTGAGGACATTCAGTATTTGCTTTTTTATTCCTGGGTTACTGGGTTATTCCTGGTTATTGGGTTACTTCACATTGGATAATAACCTCTAGTTCCATCTAAGTTGCTGCAAAAGACATTATTTCATCCTTTTTCATAGATAAGTAGTATTCCCTGCTATCTGTGCTACTTCTTTTCTTTATCTACTCATTTGTTGGTGAGCACTTAGGTTGATTCCATATCTTTGCAATTGTTAATTGCGCTGTGATCAACATATGGGTGCAGGTGTCTTTTTTATAAAATGACTTATTTTCCTGTGGGTAAATACCCAATAGTGGGATTGCTGGATCCAATGGTAAATCTACTTTCCTTTCTTTAAGGAATCTCCTTACTTTTTTTCCATAAAGATGATACCAATTGTCATTCCTGCCAACAGAGTATAAGCATTCCCTTTTCATGGCATCTGAATCAACATCTACTGTTTATTGACTTTTTGATAATGACCATTCTGACAAGGGGTAAGGTATCATCTCCTTACAGTTTTAATTTACATTTCCCTTATAATGATGATGTTGACCAGTTTTGCATATGTTTCTTGGCCATTTGTTTCTCTTCTTTTGAAAAAATGTTTGGAGGAAAAAAAAAGGAGAGGAAAATGTCTGTTAATACCTTACTGACTTGTTTGAGTTACTTATGGATTCTGGATATAAGGCCTTTGTCAAATGTGAAGCTTGTGAATATTTCTCATTCCATTGGTTATCTATTTACTCTGTTGATTATATCTTTTGCTTTGCAGAAGCTTTTTAATTTACTTAACTTCCATTTATTTATTTTTGGTTAGTTTTATTTGCTTTGGGGGTCTTACTCATAAATTCTTTACCTAGGCCAATGTCAAAGGTAGTTTTTTTGGGGGGGTTTCATTCAATATTTTTATGGTTTCAGATTTTTCAGTTAAGCCTTTAATCCATCTTGAGTTAACTTTTGTGTATGGTAAGAGATGGGGATCCAGTTTCATTTTTCTCCACGTGGCTAACCAATTTCCTAGCATCCTTTATTAAATAGGATGTCCTTTCTCCAGTGTATACTTTTTATCCACTTTGTTGAAGATTATTTGGTTGTAGGTTTTATTTCTGGGTTCTCTATTCTATTCCATTGGTATCTATGTCTACTTTTGTACCAGTACTATGATATTTTGGTTACTATTACCTTGTAGTATAATTTAAAGTCAGATAATGTAGTGCTTCCAGATTTGTTCTTTTAGCTTATGATTGCTTTTGTTATGTGTGCTCTTTTTTGGTTCCATGTGAATTTTAAGGTTTTTTTAATATTCTGTGAAAAATTACATCGGTATTTTGATAGGAGTTGCATTGAATCTGGAGATTATTTTGTATGGACATTTTCGCAATACTTATTCTTCTAATTTATGAACATGGAATGCTTTTCCATTTACTTGTGTCATTTGCAATTTCTTTCATCAGTGTTTCATACTTCTCTTGATAGAGATCTTTAACCTCCTTGGTTAAGTACATCCCAAGGTATTTTTTGGTGTTTTTGCAGTTGTGAATGGGATTGAGTTGTTGATTTGTTTCTCAGCTTGGTTATTATTAGTGTATAGAAATGCTATTGATTTGTGTACATTGGCTTTGTTACTTGAGAGTTAGGTGAATTCAATTTATCAATTTTAGGAGTTTGTTGGAGGTGCCTTTAGGGTTTTCTATGTACATGATCATATCATCAGAAAACAAGTACAGATGGACTTCTCTCTTCTAATCTGGATGCCCTTTATTACTTTCTCTAGCCTGAATGTTCAAACTAGGACTTTCAATACTATGTTGAATAGAATTGGTGAAAGTGGGTATCTTTATCCAGTTCCAGTTCTTAAGAGGAATGCTTTTAACTTTTCCCCATTCAGTATGATGTTGGCTGTGGGTTTGTCATATATTGCTTTTATTGTTTTAAGGTATGTTTCTTTGATACCTACTTTTTAATGTCTTTTGGGGGGTTGGGGGTTACAAAGTCTTACTTTATCACCCTTGGTAGAGTGCTGTGGCATCTTACCTCACAGCAACCCCAAACCGTTGGGCTCAAGCAATTCTCAGCCTCCCAAATAGCTGGGACTGCAGGTGCCTGGCTATGTATGCCTAGTTTTTTAAGTTTTTTTTTTTTTTTATGAATTAGTGCTGTTTTGTCAAATACTTTTTCTGCATCTATTTGAGATGATCATAAGATTTTTGTTTTTAATTCTGTTTATGTGGCAAATCACATTTATTCATTTGCATATGTAATACCCACATCATTGCTTACCCTGTATGAAACTCACTTGGTCATGAATTATTTTTTATTATGCTGTTGGATTTAAGTTACTAGCTTTTTT
The DNA here is from genome assembly GCA_963573935.1 of Arctocebus calabarensis. Taxonomy (NCBI): domain Eukaryota; kingdom Metazoa; phylum Chordata; class Mammalia; order Primates; family Lorisidae; genus Arctocebus; species Arctocebus calabarensis. The sequence goes on from CAUYON010170369.1 coordinate 11,707, forward strand.
GCTGACGATTTTTGGATCTATGTTCATGAGAGATATTGGTCTGAAGTTTTCTGGGTTTTTTGCTGTGTCCTTTCCTGGCTTTGGTACCAGGGTAATACTGGTTTTGTGGAAAGAGTTAAACTTGCCTTCTTGATGTCATGAAAAAGTTTCAATAGGCAAGGTACCAGTTTTTCCTTGTAAGTCTGACTGTGAATCCATCTGGTCCTGAGCTTTTCTTTTTTAGGAGAATTTTTATTAAAGATTTAAACTTGCTACTTATTATTGTCTATATAGGATTTCTGTTTCTTCTTGATTTGAGCTTGGGAGGTCATATGTTTACAAAATTTATCCATTTCCTCCAGATTTTCTAGTTTATGTACAGAGTAGTTCAAAGTAGTCTCAGATGCTCTTTTGTATTTCTGTGGTATCAGTTGTAATGTCTCCTTTTTCATTTCTGTTTGAGCTTAGCTGAATTATTTTCTATTTCTGGCTAAACTAGCTAATGGTCACTGCACACTGTGGCTCACACCTGTAATCCTAGCACTTTGGGAGGCTGAGGCAGGTAGATTGCCTGAGTTCAGAAGTTCGAGACCAGCCTGAGTAAAAGGGAGACCCTCATCCCTAAAAATAGCCATGCGTCATGGTGAGTGCCTGTATTCCCAGCTACACATTAGCACCATCTATTTTTATTGCCCAAGTTTTGTATTATTGTTGCCAAGCTTTTAAGTCTAATTTATAATGATTTCTGTTTTACCATAATAATTGTTTTTATATAATTACTATTCATTTATATTAGCCCACATATTTATCACTTTCTTTGTCCATCTTTCTATTATGTCTAATTTATATCTTTCACAGGTTGTTGTTTTGGTTTGGGGGGGTTGTTTTTGTTTTGTTTTGTTTTTTGGTAAGAACCTAGTCGTGATGAATTCTCAACTTCTGCTTATAAAATATATTTATTTTATGTTCATCCTTGAAAGATATTTTTGTTGGGTATGGAATCTGAAGTTTACAGCTGTTTTCTTCTAGAACATTAGAGATAACATTCTTGGACCCTCTGAACTGAAAACATAAGAACTCACACAGCAATAGAAGACATTAGAATTTAGTCAGCCAGAGTGGTGAATCCTTGTGGAACACTGAGAGCACACAGTAAAGATTTCACAGTCACTTTACCCTATCAGTAGTTAGTAGCAACGAAAATAATTTTATGTTTGGCGATCACCACAACATGAGGAACTGCATTAAAGGGTCATAACATTCAGAAGGTTGAGAACCACTGTTTTAGAGCCTCCTTACCACACCATTACATCACACCATACACAAAAATAACTCAGGATGAATTACAGACCTAAACATAAAAAGGAAAACAATAAAACTTATTTAATAAAAATTGAAGAAAGCCAAGCACAGTAGCTAGACCTGTAATCCTAGCATTCTGGGAGGCCAAGGTGGGAGGAGCTCAGCAGTTCAAGACCAACCTAAGCAAGAGCGAGACCCCCATCTCTACTAAAAATAGAAAAAGTAACTCAGCATTATGGCAGGGGCCTTTAGTCTCAGCTACCAGGGTGGCTGAGGCAGGAGGATCGCTTGAACCCAAGAATCTGAAGTTGCTGTGAGGTAGTCTTATGCCACTGCACTCTAGCCTGGGCAACAGAGTAAAAACTTTGTTTCAAAAAATAAAAAAAATAAAAAAGAAGGAAAGGAAATTGAGGGGAGGAGCCAAGATGTTGGTCTGTCGCCAGCTTTCTGCAGATGCTCCTGTCCAGAAGGAGAGTT
>CAUYON010170372.1:0-30756 GCA_963573935.1 Arctocebus calabarensis
AATGTCTTGCGTATGTTATAAGCCCTAATGTCTTGTACATTTATTTTTTTTATTTTTATTTTTTGTTGTTTTTTTGAGACAGAGACTCAAGCTGTCACCCTGGATAGAGTGCCGTGTCATCTCAGCTCACAGCAACCTCCAATTCCTGGGCTCAAGCGAGTCTCCTGCCTCCGCCTCCCAAGTAGCTGGGACTACAGGCACCCACCACAACGCCCGGCCATTTTTTGGTTGCAGCCATCATTGTTGTTTGGCAGGCCTGGGCTGGATTCGAACCTGCGAGCTCAGGTGTACGTGGCTGGCAGCCGTCATTGTTGTTTGGCAGGCCCAGGCTGGATTTGAACCCGCCAGCTCGGGTGTACGTGGCTGGTGCCTCAGCCCATTGAGCCACAGGTGCTGAGCCTTGTACATTTATTTTAACCTTTAACAATGTCCTTTTTCACTTTTTAATCCCAGATCATTTGTTTATTGAAGAAACAGTCATTTAGCCTGTGGAACTTCCAAATGCTGAACTTGGCAGATTGTATCATTAGTGTTTCTTAACATGTCTTTCTATTCCTGGCAGTTTTATCTGTCTGTCTGTCTGTCTATCTATCTATAGATTTTTGGCAAGAATATTTCATGGTCATGCTGTGTGTTTTCTATGGCATTACACCTGGAGGCATATTACATCTGGATGCTACATTGGTGATGTTACAATTGATCGGAGTTTTCCTGTGGTATCATCCTGATTTGTCCATCACTAAGTGCCCTCATCTTTCACCTAATGATTCAAGCAAGATTAATGATTGTGACTTATATTCATTATTTCAACTGGGTTGCACAACGGCGGTTTCTAATTCCACATGTTTCTTGCTTTTGTGAGCTATAAAGATAAACTTTTACCCATCAATTATTGTTTACTCTGAAATATAATCCATTCAGTAAAGGGAGGGTTAATGCTTGATTCTTTTCTTTCATTTACCTTTTTTCAGAACAATGACTTATTCTCTATCAGTCTTAAGCAAACAAACAAGAAACATACATTATACCCTGATCTGATACTACATGTATATATTGTAAGTATCAAAACATCCTGTATTACCCATAAATATGTACAATTATTATATGTCAATTTTTGAAATATAAAATAAACTTTAAAATAAATTTATTGGGCACAAAAGAAATCCACAATACATTTTTGAGTATCATTTAAAGGAGATTTCAAACAGATATATTTAAGTACCTTGTAATCATTGTTCATTTTGATGCTCAGATTGTCTCATCTCATTGCTGGCCACCGATAGCTCCCTCAAGTAGGACTCCATACCCTTTCACTAAGGCCTGGTCGTCCTGAGAGCTTCTCCTACCTCTGGAACAAGATGTCCCAGGCTTATCTTGTACATATCTTGCCCTAGCCCCAGAATCAGTCATTTCTCCAAGGAGCCCTGGTGCCTTTTGGTGGTAAGTGAACAAAATCTCTCTTTTTTTATTTTTTATTTTTGAGACAGAGCCTCAAGCTGTCACCCTGGATAGAGTGCTGTGGCATCACAGCTCACAGCAACCTCCAATTCCTGGGCTCAAGTGAGTCTCTTGCCTCCTCCTCCCAAGTAGCTGGGACCACAGGCACCCGCCACAATGCCTGGCCATTTTTTGGTTGCAGCCATTATTGTTGTTTGGCAGGCCCGGGCTGGATTCGAACCCGCCAGCTCAGGTGTACATGGCCAGCGCCTTAGCCCGCTGAGCCACAGGCGCCAAGCCTGAACACAATCTCTTTAAAAGCTCTTTCCCCCTGGAAGTGAAATGGAGAAGCAGTTCACACAATCACTGGTCAGAGCTTCTCTGGTGCAGCCAGGAGAGGCAGATGCTGCAAAGCAACTGCACCACATTTAAGATTTGGGCCTCTGGCTGGCCTTGGTGGAAAGGATCATGGAGAAAAGCCCAGAAAAACCAAGCCCAGCTGTCTCTGCATCCTCACAGAGCAAGTGGCCAAGAGCTGACAGGTGCGAGGCTGTGTTTTCCTGCAGACCTGTTTTCTCTGCCACCAAGCTGATACCTGAAACAAAGTGTTCAGGGCTTCCTCTGCAAGAAACAGTGGAACAGTGCTATTGCTAGGTGTGTAATTGTGTATGTGTGTGTGTTGGGAATGGGAAGGGAGGAAAAGTGAATTGTTAATAAGGGGCTTTCCAAATAATTTCTTATTTAAATTTCACAGCGACCCTCGGTACTATTTCTGTCTCTACTATACACATGGGGAAACGGAGGCTCAAACAGAGTAAATCAGTTGGCTAAGGCCACCATGTAATAAATGGAGGGGTTATAATGCGACCTATGTCTCCTGGACCTCATAGCCTTTGCATTTTTTTTTTTTTTATGACAATGGCCTCCCTAAGCCTGGAAAGGGAAGTATTTCTATACTATTAACAACACTAGCAACAGCAGCAATTGAAATTGCTAAATGTCCCCCCCAGCATTCTCTCTCCCTTTCTTTCTTATTATTGGAATTCTGACTTTATTATGGAGAACAGCGTGCTCAGCTGAAAGAGCACATTTCCCAGTCTCTCTTGCGGTTACAAGTAGAAGTTGTGGGAAAGTAGAAGCTGTGGAATGGGATTTCTGGGTAAGCTCCTTGTAAGGGGACAGACAGCTGCGGGGCGCCCCATCACCCATCTCCCACAGGAGCTGCAGTGTCATCGTGGATCATAAAATAGCCTTGAGAAGGGAAGCCTGACATTAAGGGTAATGGAACAGGAGCAGAGAAGGAGCCTGGGTCACTGATGACCAATGGATTGGCTGATAGCCCCAACCGCCTATCTTCAGACTTTGTTTATGAGAGAGAGAAATAGACCTTTTTCTTGTTTAAGCCCCTTATCTGGATATTTGGTTCAAGGCAGACAAGCCTAATCTAAATAGAAAGAAAGGACAGCACCAGAAGCAGAAGCAATGCAGAATTCTGGAACTTCAGCAATTTCCTCGTGTAGGGCCTTTTAGCCTTCTTGATAAAACTTCCCCTTTGACAAATAATTGCATGCCCCCCTATTATCTTGAAATACAATTCACATGTAATTTATCCAAATCAATATAATGTCTGAGTTCTAATATAGAAGAGAAATAAAAGGAATTTGTAATCATATGCATTTCAATATAGAAATGCTTGGGCACGATTACACCAACAGACATAATGAAGCAATCAGGCATCAGAACTGATGGGCGAACTCACGTGAGTACGGTAGCTTCCAATGCAGGCTGATAATAGGCGTGTTTGATTTGTGACTCGAATACAGGACTTGTATTGTCACTGGTGGTGTCACTTTCTGAAATGGCAAACAATTCTCTATAGAGTTTCAGTCAAATGAAACAAAGCACGATCTTCCCTTAATTTATGCAGTAGATGCATTTCTAGAAAACATGTTATATATATTAAAACCACGCAAAATACTTGGTGTTTATATATAAAAACAGAATTTTAGGATTGGCTGATTATGAGCCAGTTGTTTATTGATGTGAATTTCTGGTGGGATGCTGAGAATTCATTTAGCATGCAGGATAGCTCTTTTATGTGAGACTGTCCCACACCTTGCAGGATCGCCAGCACCGGGCCCACACCCCCCTTCTATCAGTCAGATGACTAAAAGCGCCCCTCAAACTTCATGAGCGCCCCCTGGTGTACGGTCTTGTCCTCACTGAGAATTTGCCTGCAGAGTCCAGCTCTCTAAAATGCACACCCTCCAGAATGACAGCAAAACCTGCAAGATGTGAGTGCCTTCTCCTTCATGCTCCTTCTGGATCCCAAAGGCATCTCTGGTGGCAGGTGTCACTGTCTCCATTTGCCAGATGGAGAAGCAGAAGACATGGAGATAGTCCTGATGCTAAAGCAGCTATGCCTTGACCCCTCAACAAATTGAATTCCACCCCCCTGAGAGAATTAACAAGGAATCAGGATGTCTAACTCAACTGTCTCTGTTTTAAATAGATACACCTAGCCAAGGCTGCACATTTTTCCCATAGGACACTTGCCAGTAAACTTGGGTTGGGTAATGGATCTTTGGATAACATGAAATAATCTAAGGTGCTTTGCTGGTATGGTAAGAGTAGACAGGAAACCACTGTGACACTTTTCTGCCAATGACCCTTCAGCCTGGAATGCGTCATGGAGGAGCAGGAGCTCTCTTCGAGCACACAGGCTCAGAGCCAGCCCTTGGCTGACATTCAGCTGCAAGAAGGAACTTAAAGGGAGTTCCCAAGATAACGACAGGAGAGCAATCAATATGAAATACACAAAAATCCATATTTTTTCTGCCCAAAAGCTGACCAGTTTTTTCATCTGCCAACACTGGATTGACTTCACGGAACTTTTGGCAACGTGAATTGACATTGCAATTTCTCTCCTCTCCTCTGTTCTTCTCATTGTTTTCATATATTAATATATATTTTTCATTTTAAAATAAAAAAATGCTTTCTTTGCTCAATACTTCTCTTTGCAAGGTACTTCTTTGTTTTTCTTAAAAGAGGAAAAGGCAAAGCTAGCAGAAGTTTCTCTAAGCATAATAGGTTGAGCAGATTCAGGGGTGTCTAACCTGAGGCCTGCATGCAGATTATTTGAGGACTGTTTTGCTTATCTGTGGTGGATGGATATTATGGAAATTATGCACAGACCTTATTTTTGGCTCATCAGCTTTTGTTAGTGTTTGCGTATTTAACATGTGGCCCTAGACAACTCTTCTTCCAATGTGCAGCAGTAAAAAAAAGGGTCGGACACCCCTGGAAGGAGGACTTGATTGCTTTCTTCTGACTGGATGGGGGTTGAGGGCATGAAGGATCCTGAACTTACTGCTTTATACTGTATACCCTGCCTTCTCACAGGTGCTTATAAAATTTGATGCCTAAAGCAACCCCGTTAGTGCATCCTAATTCTCACTTTATGGATGGGTAAATGAGAGAAGATAACTTGCTCAAGTTCCCAAGCCAGACTCCGGGTTTGACGTGAGATCTGTCTGTACCAGGAAACCACGGTGATTCTCTTATAGCCTTTGGTAATCACTTGTTTGAATAACTATCTCTCCTCTACCACCTCACACAGGGGCAGAGTGTTCATCACCCCATTGGACACAATTCTTTTTGTGGCCAAAGAGCTGGACTTTCTCCCCTTTGGAATCTATCTCAATTCCCTGATCTGAAACTCCAGGGGCACACTTGCAAATGCAGACTGTGCCCACAAGGTCCTTCGGAAAGCAGCTCTTTCTCCTTCTGATTCTGTCTCCCTCACAGATATAATTATGAACATAATTGTAGTGGTCTTTCACAATATACAATGCAGAACTGTTGAAGGTTCTAAATTCCAGCAAGCTCTGCTAGGATTTCACTGTAATTCAGTAGACATTTGCTGAATATGAATGAACGAATAAATAAGAAAACTGATGACTGTATTCTGTGCTTCCGTAGCCTCAGAATATATTCTCAATGAGTAAGGGCGAGAGGAGAGACCGGAACAGGCCTACCACAGGCCTGGGCTCTTCTCCTCGTCCCACCTGCTTTAAAGTGAAACCCTCTGGGAACAAAGAGGAAATTGCACCAATAAACACAATATTACTTTAAGTCCTTAATTTCCTGAATGGCATAGCAAAGCATTTGCTCAAATGCCCGCTCAAGTCAGTATGAAATTCCATCTCCCCAAAGTGGAAAGGGGCCAGAGAGAGATTTAAATGTGCGCATTTATCACAACTGCAATTAGAATTAGAATCAAATTGTTTTAAAGATACAATGTCAATATTTTGCAGCCTATTCCCTTATGAAGTAGGTAATCTGGGACTACCCAGCTGCTATTTGCCATTTCATAATCTCACTCCCGCTCTTTTATACCATTTAATCATAAAATTATTATTTATTTATTTTTTCTTTATTGTTCACGCTTAATACCAGGCAATCATAAAATTATTAATATGCAGCACCAATCTGGATATATGTCACAGTACTGAATAGTATGTTAGAGGGCAGATACCTAATTGCAAATATGTTTATTTGAATTACATTTGAATGCCCCTTTTCATCATATAAGACATTGAAATGAAAAACATTTTCTCCATATGTTTTAATGATTATAATACATGTATACCAGGCTCTTGGGGATCTTGTGAATTTTCCTATAATGTTAATCTAAAGGACTTTCAGGGGTATTCCTCTGTGGGTGGATGCTATTTCCAGGGTCTGAAGGTTCTCAATGTTTGCTCCTCAGCTCAGAGGCAAAGGACCACAGTGGACCCCAGACAATTGCTCCAAGCCCCCAGCAGATGCCTGACACCTAGCATAGGCTTTTGAAGGGCACAACACCTTACTTCTTTTTAGATCTTAGGCCAATTCTGTTTCTAAAGACTTTCCACCTAGGAACATTTTAAATTGGGGGAAAAATGGAGGTGAGTTGTTTTTTAAAATGTTTTTCACCTAAGTTGAAAATTGGGTTGCACTAGTAATTATTCTGTAGTTGTTTCAGGAATAAAATTAACCTTGCAACAACACATTATCACTTCTGTAGTATTCCTTCACAAAGTGCATAAGCTCAATCTAATTATAAGGATAAAATAAGACAAACACAAATTACAGATCAATTCTATAAATGAAGTGGCCTGTACTTTCAGAAATATTAATGACTTAAAAGTAAAACTGAGGGCAGCACCTGTGGCTCAAGGAGTAGAGTGCAGGCCCCATATATCAGAGGTGGCGGTTTCAAACTCAGCCTTGGCCAAAAACTGCCACAAAAAAAAAAAAAAAAAAGTGAAACCGAGGCTCAGTGCCCATAGCTCAGTGGTTAGGGCACTGGTCACATACACCAGGGCTGGCAGGTTCGAAACCAATCTGGGCCTTCTAAACAACAATGACAACTACACCAAAAAAATAGCTGGACATTGTGGCGAGTGCCTGTAGTCCCCACTACTTGGGAGGCCGAAGCAAGAGAATCACTTAAGCCCAAGAGTTTGAGGTTGCTGTGAGCTGTGACTCAATGGCACTCTACTGAGGGTGACATAGTGAGACTCTGTCTCAAAACAGAAAAAGAAAAGTAAAACCGAGAACAGCTCCAGATTAAAGGAAACTAAAGCAACATTACAACTAAATGCAACGTGTGATTCTGAACTGAACTTTTTATTGCAACAATTGTCAACATTTGAATATGCACTGTACATTAGATAACAGTATTGCATAAATGTTAATTTTCCTAAATTTGCAACTTATTCTGTCATCTCTCTGGTTCTGCCTCTTCTACCTTCCTTTTCCCCATTTATAAGGACCCTTGTGATTGCACTGGGCCCACCCCAGTAATCCAGCATGATCTTGTTATCTTAAAGTCAGCTGATTAGAAGCTTTAATTTCATCTGCAACTTTAACCTCCCCTTGTCACGTGACAGAATACATTCATAGGCTCTAGGGATTAGGATGTAGAGGAGACATCCCCTCTACATCCTACATTTTGAGGGACTCATTATCCCCCAACACACACACATAGAAAAAGAGAAAGCAAATGTGTCAAGATGTTAACAAGTTGACAATAAATGAAAGAGATGTGCACTGTGAGGATCCCACCAAGTGGGATTTATCCCAGATGCAAGCATGAGTCAACACAAATCAATAAATGTTATACATCACATCAACAGGATGAAGAAGAAAAACCATAGGATCATTTCAAAGGATACATAAAAAAATTTGATGAAATCCAACATCCCTTCATGATAAAAACTCTCCACTAATTAGGGATAGAAGGAATACCTGATTTACTCAACATAATAAAGGCTACATATGAAAACCCACACTTACCATCATATTGAATAGGGAAAAGCTAAAAGCATTCCTCCTAAGACCTGGAATAACATAAAGATGCCTACTTTCACCACTCTTATTCAACATAGCATAGGAAGTTCTAGCCAAAGCAATTAGTTAAAAGAAAGAAAAACAGGGAATTCAAATTGGAAACGAGGATATCAAATTATTCCTATTTGCAGATGACACAATCTTATGTACAGTAAAACCTGACCACTGCACAAAAAAACTCATAGAACTGATAAATACAGTCAAGTTGCAGGATACAAACCCAACATACAAAAATCAGTAGCATTTCTGTCTCCAATAAACTAGCTTAAAAAGAAATCAAGAAAAAAACTACCACAGATTGTATATGAAGCCAGCATATTATACCCCACGATTGCACTAATGTACACAGCTATGATTTAATAAAAAAATAAAAGCAAAACAAAACAAAACAAAAACAACCAATCTAATTTACAATACCTATCAAAAAATTAAATACCTATGAATAAATTTAACCAAGAAAATAAAAGATCTCCAAATGAAAGCTATAAAACACTAATGAAAAAAATCAGAGACATACAAAAAATGTGGAAAGACAACCCATATTCATGGATAAGAAGAATTAATATGGTCAAAATTACCATAATACAAAAAAGCAATCTATAGACTCACTGCAATCCTCTAAAATACTAGACATTCTTCACAGGAATTAAAAAAAATCTAAAAATATATGCGGAACCACAAAAGACTGCAAATAATCATAATCTTGTATGAAATTAACAAAGCTGGAGGCATTCATTATACTCCCTGACATTAAAATATACTGCAAAGATTAGTAACCAAAACGACATGGTACTGGAATACAAACAGGCACATAGGCCAATAGAATAAAGATTTTAGATATCAATCTACTCAGACAAGTCAAGAATATGCAATAGACAAAGGACAGTCTTTTCAATAAATAGTGGCGGGTGGTGCCTGTGGCTCAGTTGGTAAGGTACTGGCCCCATATACTGAGGGTGGCGGGTTCAAACCTGGTCCCAGCCAAACTGTGAAAAGAAAAATAGCCAGCCATTGTGGCGGGCACCTGTAGTCCCAGTTACTCAGGAGGCTGAGGCAAGAGAATTGCCTGAGCCCAAGAGTTGGAGGTTGCTGTGAGCTGTGTGACTCCATGGCATTCTATCGAGGGCAACAAAGTGAGACTCTGTCTCTACAATAAATAAATAAATAAATAGTGGTGAGAAAACTGGGTAACCATAGTCAGAAGAAACAAAACTATCTCTCACCATATAGAAAAATCAACTCAAAATAATTAAAGACTTAAATGTAAGAACTGAAACTGTAAATCTACTCAAGGAAAACATAAAGAAAATGCTTCAAGACTTTAGTCTGGGCAAAGATTTTATGGATTAGACTTCAAAAACACAGGCAACAAAAGCAAAATAAACAAATGAGATCACCTCAAACAAAAAAACTTCTGCAGTGCCAAGGAAACAACGGAGTAATGAGACAACCTGCAGAATGGGAGAAAATATTTGTAAACTATTCATCTGACAAGAGTTAAAATGCAGAATATATAAGGAACACAACTCAACAATAAAAAACCAAATTATCCAATTAAAAATGGGCTAATTATCTGAACAGACATTTCTCAAAAGAAGACATACAAATGGGCAACAGGCAAATGAGAAAGTGCTCTACACCACTAATCAGGGAAATGCAAATCAAAACCACAATGAGATGTCATCTTATCCCAGTGAGAATGGCTACTATCAAAAAGACACACACCGGCTTGGCGCCTGTGACTCAACGGGCTAAGGCGCCAGCCATGTACACCTGAGCTGGCAGGTTCGAATCCAGCCCGGGTCCGCCAAACAACAATGACGGCTGCAACAAAAAACGGCCGGGCATTATGGCAGGCGCCTGTAGTCCCAGCTACTTGGGAGGCAGAGGCAGGAGACACGCTTGAACCCAGGAATTGGAGGTTGCTGTGAGCTGTGATGCCACAGCTCTCTATCCAGGGTGACAGCTTGAGGCTCTGTCTCAAAAAAAAGACACATACACGCACACAAAAAACAACACCAGCAGACATGTGGAAAAAAGGGAACTCACACACTGCTGGTAGGAATGTAAATTTGTATAGTCCTTTTGAAAAGAGTAGGAAGGCTCCTTAAAAAAGTAAAAACAGAACTACCATGTGATCCAGCAATCCCACTTCCAAATATTTCTTCAAAGGAAAGGAAATCAGTATACCAAAAAGATAGTTGCATTCCCATGTTTATTGTAGTACTATTTACAATAGCTAAGATATGGAATCAGGGGCGGTGCCTGTGGCTTAGTGGGTATGGCTCTGGCCCCATATACAGAGGGTGGTGGGTTCGAACCCAGCCCTGGCCAAACTGCAACAACAACAAAAAAATACCCGGGCATTGTGGGGGGTGCCTGTTCTCCCAGCTACTCAGGAGGCTGAGGCAAGAGAATTGCCTAAGTCCAGGAGTTAGAGGTTGCTGTGAGCTGTGACACCATAGCACTCTACCAAGGGTGACAAGATGAAACTCTATCTCAAAAAAATAAAAATAAAAATATCTCAACCTAAGGGCCTATCAAAGGATAAGTGGATAAAAATGTAAATATTCACAATGGAATACTACTCAGTGAAGAAAAAGAGGAGGAGGAAGAGAAGGAGGAAGAAGAAAGAAAGAAGAAGATCCTGTCATTTGTCGCAATATGGATGAGCCTGGAGGACATGAGTTAAGTGAACTAAGTCAGACCCAGAAAGGCAAACACCACATGTACTGCTCAGATGTGGCAACTAAACAGTTGTGCAGAAGTAGAAAGTAGAATGCTGGTTACTAGAGCATGGGAAGGGTAGGGAGGCTGGATAGGAAGAGGTTGGTTAATGAATCCAAAATTATAGCTACACAGTGGGGAATAAGTTCCAGTATTTGATAGCACTGTAGGGTGACTATTGTGAACAATAATTTATTATATATTTTCAAACAGCTAGAAGAAAGGCCTTTGAATGTTCCCTACACAAAGAAATGATCAATATTCGAGGTGAATCATTTGCTATCTACCCTGAACTGATCATTATACATTGTATGCATGTATGGAAGTATCGTTCCATACTCCATAAATATGTAAAATTATTATGTGTGAATTAAACAAATAAATGCATACATACATAATAAAAAGAAGGGAAAATGAAAGATAACTAGAAGTGTAATGTTCTGTCAGCCTTTTCTAGGTTTAAACATGTTTTCAAAATAAAAAGTTTAATTTTAAAAAACCTTACAACTGGGTGTGATTTTGATCGCGGTGGATACCCTCTTTGTCTCAATTTCCTTTTGTGGAAAATGTGGAGAGTGATTCTACCCTGTGGGAATTGAATGAGTTTGTGTATGTGAAAGTACTTTGCAGTACTAAAGTACTAAATAGATGTTGTTATTTATCTGAAAAACAAACAAAAACCTTACAACAGTGCTGTATATTTCAAGCAACACGAAATTGCACTTCTGAAGTTCAAAAGCTGAAAACTGAATTTTTAAAACTTCTTTGTCACCAACACCCCAGCTGAACCGAGGGCTCTTGATGGTCTCTATTCTCTATTTTGCTGTGACCATTCCTATGCTTTGCTGCAGAGATATCAACAATGCCCAGTCATCACGTTGGCACTGTTTCACCTGAAGTGGCTCATATATGCCAGGCTCTGGGCAAGACACAGGGAGGAAAAGCGAGGAGGCAGGACCTTGCCCTCCCAGAGCCCGGTGGGGAATGGAGCAGAAGTCCAGGCTGCTGGGAGATTAGCAGAACCCAGCCTGGGCCTGAGAGCAGGGGACATGAGCAGAGGAGCAGAGAAGGCTCTCTGGCAGATGTGAGGCCTGTCGGCAGGTGAGTGGAGATGAATGAGTGGACACCTCTCATTCCCACAGTATGGGAAAACGGATGGAGGCTGGAGAGCTTTCCTATTTGGAAAACTTAAACCAATCATCTGACTGGGGGGACAGCGAAGGTTGGAAGACAAGACCGGGCTTACCTGCTTTTTGATCTTAAAGTGCCCGGAGAGTTGCTTGGGGTATTTTGTTATTACAGAGTATTTATTTGTTGTTTTAATTTTTGAGACAGGGCTTTTTTCTCTGTTGCCTGAGCTGGAGTGCAGGAGTGATCCTAGCTCACTGTTACAGCTAGGTTACCTCTGACTCCTGGGCTCAAACGAACCTCCCGCCTCAGTAGCTGGGACCACAGACGCACACTACCACACCTGGCTAATTTTTAATTTTTGTAGAGAAGAGGTCTCTCTATGTTGCTCAGTCTGATCTTGAACACCTGGCCTCAAGCTATTCTCTTGCCTTAGCTACTCAAACTGCCAGGCTTACAGGCATGAGCCATAATACGGGCTATTGTAGTTACGGACTATTGTAATATTTAATACAAAACACAACACACACACACACACACACACACACAGAGTAGGCAGCTTCTAACACGGCTCTCTCAGTAATCCCTGCCTCCTGGTATTCCCTGCTTCCTAATTGTACTGCTACCTAATTTCTTCCCTTTGAGTGTGGGCTGGGCCTAGTAACTTGCTTCTGATGAACACAATACGGCAAAAGTAATGGGTCATCATTCTAAACTGGGGTTATAAAAAGACTCTGGCTTCCTTGCATACTTCTTTTGCTCCCTTGCTCACTCACCCCGATGAAGCCAGTTGCCATATTGGGAGCTGCTCCCCAGAGAGGTCTCCATGGCACACACAGAGGGTGGTCCTTGGCCAGGAGCTAGCAAACATCTGAGACCCTCAGACCAACACCTCGTGAGAAACCGAACCCTGCCAACAATGGAGTGAGTGAGCGTGGAGGGCGGTTCTTTTTCCTCGTAGAGTCTTGAGTTGATCACAACCCCAGCTGGCACCTGGCAGCCTATGACCCCTGAGTCTGAAGACCCGGATTCCTGATCCCTAGAAACTGTGACATAGTGACTATATGTTGCTTTAAGTTTTTAAGTTTTGGAATAATTTGCCTTGCAGTGACAGATAAGAAAAAAATATTTCCTCCTGCCAGAGGTAACCATCATGGAGAATTTTGTGTTTCTCATTTCCCCGGTTTTCTTTTATATATATATATATAGATATTTTTTTTTTTTTTTTTGCCTAAACAAATTTTGTTGAATTTTGCAGGTTTTTCAACCTTCTATAAATGCAATTGTGATATAGGTATGTTTCTATGACCTGTTTCCTTTTTTTTCTTTTTTTGAGACAGTCTCACTCTGTTGGTTCAGGGTAGAGAGCATTGGTGTTAGCTCACAACAACCTCATACTCCTGGGTTCAGGGGATCCTCCTGCCTCAGTCCCAAGAAGCTGGGACTACAGGTGTCTGCCACAACGCTGGGCTAATTTTTCTATTTTGGGTGGAGATGGTGTCCCACTCGTGCTCAGGCTGGTCTCGAACTCCCACGCTCAAGCAATTCTCTCAGAGCCCTAGCATGTAGGTGTGAGCCACTGTGCCCAGTCTGACTTGCTTTTTTTAGTCAAAATGAAGTCCCTGAGTGAGCTACACTGAACATATAGTGCGTTCATTTTCCCTCATGTGAATCTCTCCATTCTCTTGGCCTTGGACGCCTAGAATGTTTTCAGTATTTTGCTACTGCAACCAGGTTGCTGTGAACATTCCTGTGTGACTTCAGGTATGATAATATGTTCTAGGAGTCAGTTTTTAACATAATGCAAACATTTTTAAAGTGATGATACCACATTACATTCCCAACTAGAGCACATGTGTCGCGACCCCTGTAACCCTGGTCTCGGTTGCTGCAGGAAGGAACCAGGCGTGACACGGATTAGAAGTATAAGCTTGTGGAAGGCCGGCTAACCTTAGTTGCAGGATAGCCCCAAGCCCCCTCCCAACGGCTATTTATTAAGGTTATACACAACAGGTGTGGAGAGTTAAGGTAATTGACATACACAACAGGTGCGAAGAGTTAAGGTAATTACATATGAGGGCTACACGTAAGGATTGCCACATGCTCTCCCCACATGCTCTCCCCACATGCTCTCCCCACGTGTTCTTTCCCCACAATCCTCATGAAGAACTACTAAGCATCAATGTTTAACACATGCTTACTGGTGAGTGACCGACCTTATCTCATTCTGGAACACTGAGTTACTTGGGGGATTGCGCCCAAGTCACGAAACATCTCTAGGTTTGCCAGGAGACTGTCCTGTTCTCAGCGTTTCCTTTTAATGTGATAAGAATCATTAACTGTGCTTTGCAAGCATGGTGTCCATTCCTCTACACACATGAAAATTCCTTTGTTCTATATCCATTTGATATCACCTGACTTATTAATTTTTACCTTTTTTTTTATTGAGACAGAGTCTCATTCCATCACCTTAGCTGCAACATCATAGCTCACTGCAGCCTCAAATTCTTGGGCTCAAGCTATCCTCCTGCCTTCGCCTCCCGAGTAGTTGGAATAGGTGTGGCCATTGTGCCCAGCTATTTCTAAAATTTTTTATAGAGATGGAGTCTTGCTATATTGCCCAGGCTGGTTTTGAACTCCTAGCCTCATGTAATCCTTCCTTCTCTTCATCCCAGAGATTTTGAACATGAGGCACCATGCCTAGCGAATTTTTGGCTTTTTGATAGTTGTAAAATGACATCTCATTGTGATTTTAATTTATGCTTCCCTAATTACTATAATCCTGAGATGACCATTTATTACTTGCTTATTGCATATACGGTTTCATTGTCCTGTGAAATGCTCATTTACAACTTTTGTCTAGGTTTTTACTGGGTTGTCTTTGATTGTTTCATAGACGTTCTCTATCTATTCTGACTCTATCCTTTGTCAGTTATATGTGTTGCAAATATATTTTTCCAGATTTTAGATTATCTTCTAATTCTTTTTGAAGTATTCTGAGGAAAAGAAGTTCTGAAGTTTAATCTAGGCTAATTTATCAATCATTTCCTGTATTATGTGCACTTGTATCTTGCTTAAGAAAACCTTTGTCCCACTACTTTATAAAGACTTTCTTCTATATTTTCTCCTTAGAGTTGTAAAAACTTGGCCCCTCACATTTAAGGCGAATCCCTCTGAAATGGATTATTTTAATATAGTATAAGGGATTCACTCATTGCATAAGAAGAGTCCACTTCATATATTTTCATATGGATAATATTGAACCACCACTGTTGTGTTGGATGGTCCAGCCAGTTCTCACTGATTTACAAAGGCACCTCTGACACAGGCAAGTTTCTGTACAGGGGTGTGTCTGATTCTGGGCTTGGTCTTCTGCTCCATTAGTCTAGTCAGCTATACCTGTACCAAAACCATACTGTCTTAATGATTCTAACTTTACAATAGTAATGCCATCCTGGCTTATCCTTCTTCTTTAGATCTAGGCTATTCTGGTTCTTTGTTCTACTATGTACGTTTTGGAATGATTTTAACAAATTCTAACAGAAAATGGGATGAGGTTAAATTTTGCAGAATCATTAGTTCTATTGGAGGAATTGGTATCATTCTAATAACAAGTTGTTCTATCTGTGACAATCCCTATCCAATTATTTTAGAACTTCTTTAATAGTTTTCCAAAAGAGTTTTATAATTTCTTCCATATTTTCTTCTTACATTTTCTGAGCTTATGTCCAGCAACATTATTTTTCATGATGGCTATTGTAAAAGGCATTATTTAAAATTTATACGTTGCTTCTCACTGCTATACAATAGTTTTTTTTTTTTTTTTCCAAAACAGAGTCTCACTTTTTTGTCCTCAGTAGAGTGTCGTGGCCTCACAGTTCATTGCAACCTCAAACTGTTGGACTCAGGTGATTCTCTTGTGTCAGCCTCCCAGTAGCTGGGAGTACAGGCGCCCGTTATTTTTAGAGATGGGGTTTCACTCTTGCTCAGGCTGGTCTCCAAATCATGAGCTCAAGCAATCCATCTGCCTCGGCCTCCCAGAGTGCTAGGATTATAGGAGTTAGCCACCATGCCCGGCCTTACAACAGTAATTTCTATATATCAAGCAACATTGTCAAATATACATTAATTCTAATAATTTATCTATACATCCTCTTGAGTTTTCTATGTTGATGATCATAATAGCTTAGTTTCTTCTTTTTAAATAATTTCTGGCTAGGATCTTAAGTACAATGTTGAATAAAAGAGGTAATAGACCTCCTTGATTTGTTCTTGATTTTATATATTTTATTTTAAATAAAAAATTTTTTAAAGTTTTAAAAAAATATTTTACTTTATTCAATGTTTTCTGTAGGTTTATTAAAGATATTCTTATCAGATTCAAGAGTTCTCCCCCTATTTCTAATTTGCAAAGATTTCTATCATGAATGGAATGATGGATACTTTTCCACAACTGTGAGAATCTTATGGTTTTTCTTCACTAATCTGCTGATGTGGTCAATTTATACTGATAAATTGTTTTATGTTAAACTAACTTTGTCCTGTTGGGATTGACCAAAATTGCTTATAAAAGCTTATAAAATCGTATTTATTTTATAAAAAATACTATTGATGAATTCAGTTTGTTTTGAGTTTATTCCACTAGCAAGCTTGACCTGAAATTTTTCATACTCCTTTTATTGCTTTTATGATCAGGAATATTAATCCCCAAATAAATTAGAGAGCATATCCTTGTTTTATTTTCTTTGGGAAAAATAAACGCACATTTGCTCTGAAATGTTCCTTAAGTGGTTGGTGAGATGATGGTTAAAGCCTTCTGAGACTTTTGTGGATGTGCTGTGAGAAAATTTAAAACTACAGATTAAATTTCTTTTCGTAAGTCAGTATTGATTGTTACGGTAAATGATTCCTTTTATGAATGTGTTCATTTTCATCTAAATTTGTAAATTTATTACTATAATGTTTTGATCACTACACAGTTTGTAACATTTGTCTGTAACAGAAATTCAAGACCTAATGGCTTAAGCAGGTCTTATTTTTCAATGTCATTATGACATCAAAGATTGGTTGTCAGAAGTGGTATGATTGCTCCAGACTGCTGTCTGGGACCAATTCTTTGTTTTTTTGCTCATTACTTACTGTGTGCTTGTGACTACCTTGTCACAAGTTGGTTGATTTCAAGCATGATGACTGCATTCCAGGCAAGATGGAGTAAAAGATAAAGGCAATAAGAAGACATGCCCAGGTAGAGAGGGGCACCTGGCACAAGGTTTCCATTCCATTGCTGCAACTGCAGTGGCCAATGCACTATGTGATAAATATCAGGCATTTGAAAAATATGGGGAAACGAATAACTGCAAATAAATGGTATTGGGTGGTTATAGCTAAGCTCCATCACTGCTCTAGAAAAAGTAACAAAAGGCTGAGAGTGATCAACGGGTAACTGAAATCCAGAGGGCTTCCTTGGCAGCAAAGAAGGGTTTATCTTGGCAGTGGGAGGGCAAGGAAATGGAGAAAGAGGCCCAGGAACTAATCTTGGAGGTAGTCAAGCTCAAAAGACTGAACTCCCAACTGAGCCAAATCTGCTTTGCCCTGGTCAGGGCTGCTGCTTTTTCCTAGTCAGGGCTGTGACCAGGAAAGAATGGGGCCCTGCTGCATGTGACAGGGTTATCTGGGTTGATGCCCATAAAAATCTCAAATTCTTACCCTAGGGCTGGCAAGCAGCACAATAATGGAATAACCACAGTGGCAGAAAAGGAATCTCTGCTTGGGTGCAAGCATGGATCCCACCTACAGAGGCTGATCTAGCTATTGCTGCCACCAAGTGGCCAGTCTTCCAGCAAAGAGACCAATGCCAAGCACTTGACATGGCCCAACTCCTGGAGGGGGCAAAGGAGCCCTATTAAGTGGGCAGTTGGCTATATTTGGCCTCTTGCTTTTAGAAAAAGCCAGCGATTCGTTTTGATAGAACTAAAGGTGTATTTCAGGTGTGGGCTAGCCTCTCCTGCCTGCAGAGTTTTGCCAGCACCACCATCTGAGAACTTACAGAGTTTGATCCACTAGCACATCACACCAGATGGGGGGCCCACCTTACAGGGAAGTAGGTGTGGGAGTTGGCCTGTGACCATAGGATTCACTGGATGTATCTTATGCTGCACTACCCAAAAGCTTCTGGCCTCGTACATACTTAGGACATTGCAAGGGCCTGCTGAAGGTTCAGCTGAAACTCCAGTTTACAGATGACCTTTAATCAAGAGGACACAATTAGGTTTGGCACCCGTAGTTCAGTGGTTAGCGTGCCAGCCACATACACCGAGCCTGGTGGATTCAAATCCAGCCTGGGCCTGCTGAAAACAACAATGACAACTGCAACAAAAAATAGCCAGGTGTTGTGGCGGGCGCCTGTAGTCCCAGCTACTTGGAAGAGTGAGGCAAGAGACTCTCTTGAGCCCAAGAGTTTTAGGCTGATGTGCGATGTGATGCCACAGCACTCTACCGAGAGTGACATAGTAAGACTCTGTCTCAAGAAGAAGGGGACACAATTATACAAGAATAGACAATTATGCCTGTATATTTCTACACCCCCAATGGGAAGAATGCATCGGTCCAAAGGGATGACTCCACTTACCATTTCCAGTTAATGAATTTCATTTTCTCACAACTCTGGGCTTTGTCAACTTAGGGGCCCTGGTCCCAAAGGGAGGGATACTTCTTCTAGCATATATGGCAAGAACTCACTGAACTATAAGCTGCATCTACCACCTGGGCATTTTAAGCTCATGTACCAATATCAGCAGGAAAGAAGAGCGATCACTATTTTATCAAGGGAAATTGACTTTAATCATTAGGAGATATTTAGAATTTCTGTTGCACAATGAGGGCAGAGAGTGCTATAGGAATGCCCAGAAGATCCACTTGGGTGTCTCCGGGCACTCTCTTGCCCAACTTTGATGGTAACTGGACAAATGTGGCAGGCTTGTCCTGGAGAGAGTACGGTGACCAGACACTGAGATACTTCAGAGATAAATGTCTGTGTCACGCCACCACTAAACCACTGAGGCCAGGGTCAATAGCAATCAGAGAGGGAGGGAAGTCCAGAATGGGTAGTGGAAGAGGGAAACAGAATTCGCAGTGGTTCCAAGAACAGCTGCAGGGTCGGGGGGCTGTAATTCATCTCACTAGCCTTCCTCTTTAGTTTCTCACTGGAAGAGCAGCCCCCTGCAATTCTGGAGCTGCTTCCAAAATATACAGGAGGCTTTGAGTGGTGCAGGGGATAGACTGTGATGGGCAGGAGGTGCACCACACAGATCCCCATTTCAAAACATTTATTCATTTCCTCTAAGTTGCATTTATTGGAATAAAGTTTTTCATGTTTGCTCATTAACCTTTCAGTATCTGTCTCATCTCTGTTTCTGATATTGCCAATTTGTGTCTTATGCCTTTTGTTAGTCTAGCTGGAGTTGTATCAATTTTATTAACATTTCAAAGAATCAACTTTTAGTGTCATGATGTTTTTCACTTTCTGTTTCACTGGTTTCTTTGTTATTACTTTTATTATTTCCTTTCTTTTACTGAGGGATTATTTGCACTTTTTTTTTCTAGCTGTTTGAGGTGGAAGCTTAGATCTGTGATTTTATACCCTTCTTTTTTATTTTAACCAGTAAAATCATTCATTTCCCTTTAAAGAACATCTTTATTTACATCTCACAAATTTTGATATTGTTTTTTCACTATCATGCAGTCCACAATATTTTCTAATGAATCTTTTCTTAACTTAAAAAAACAGCTTGAGATATAATTTACATATGTAATTTAGTCACTTAAAGCGTGTGATTCAGTGGTTTTTAGTTTATTCATAGAGTTGTGCAACCATCCTCACTACAGCCAATCTTGTGATTTCTTCTTTGATCTATGGGCTATTTAGAAGTATATTATTTAATTTCTGAATATTTGAGGAATCCAGGTATCCTTTTGCTACTAATTTCTAATTTAATTCCATTTTGTGTGGAGACCATACTCTTTATGACTTAAATCTTTCTCCATTTATTGAGACTTCTTTTAAGACCCCAACTGGGGTCACGTGGAATTCAATCAGAAATTTAATAGCAGAAAGCGACCTGGATTCCTCATACTGGATGCATCTGTGAGGGTGTTTTGTGGACTGAGTAAAGCATTTCACCCTGATGTGGCCTCAGCAATTGGTTGAAGCCCTGAATGGAGCAAAAGGCCAAGTAAGAAAGAGTTCCTGCCTGACTGCCATAAAAGCTGGGACGTTCCTTTTTCCTGCCTTCAATCTCAGATGGAAACACCAGCTCTTCCTGGGTCTCTGGCTTCTCAACCTTTGGACTGGAACTACACTGGAACTACACAGCTGTTGCTGCTGATACCTGAAGATCTTAGCACTTGTCAGTCTCCATAATCATGCGAACCCATTCCTAATACATATTATTGGTTCTGTTTGTCTGAAGAACTCTAATATAAACTGCATCTTACTTCACCAATTTTGTGTGTGTGTGTGTGTGTTAGAGATGAGGTCTTGTTATGTTGCCCAGGCTGCTGGCCTTGAAATCCTGGGCTCAAGGGCTCACTTCAGCCTCATGAACAGCTGGGACTATGGGAGTGTGCCACTCCACCCGGCCCACTAGTTTTGATATATTGAATTTTTATTATCATTCAGTTTACATATTTGTTTCATTTGATTTATGTGATCTGGGTGGCGCCTGTGGCTTAGTGAGTAGGGCACTGGCCCCATTTACCGAGGGTGGCAGGTTTGAACCTGGTCCTGGCCAAACTGCAACAAAAAATAGCCCGGCATTGTGGCTGGCACCTGTAGTCCCAGCTCCTCGGGAGCCTGAGGCAAGAGAATTGCCTAAGCCCAAGAGCTGGAGGTTGCTGTAATGCTACTGCACTATTGCACTCTACTGAGGGAGACAAAGTGAGACTCTGTCTCTTAAAAAAAAATGATTTATGTGATCCATGGGTTATTTAGAAGCACGTCTTAATTTCTGGACATGTAAAGTGCTTCAATTAACTTCTTGTTGATTTCCAGCTCAATATCATTGTGGTCAGAGAACATCTGTATGATTTTAATAATTCGAAATTTGTTGAGACTGCTTGGGTCAATTTTTATAAATATTTTATGTATGCCTGAAAAAATTGCATTGTCTGCAGATGTTGAAAGCAGTGTTCTAACATTTCCATTGGATAAAGGGTAATTATATTTTTGAAATCTATAACCTTACCATTTTTGTTTGCCTGGCCTATCAATTTCTGAAAGAATTTATTGAAAATCACCTACTATTATTGTGGATTTATATGTGGTTCTTTCAATTCTTGTGTTTTTATTTAATTTTAATTTTGGATTTACATATTGAGGATCTATATACATATATATTTTAGATGTATGAAAATGTTAAATCATTATATCTTTGGTAAAACAAATCTTTTATTATCATGAGGTAATCTTTTTAAAATCTAGTAACGCTTTCTTGCCTTAAAGTTGAATTTATCTGGTAGTAACATAGTTATACCTGTTTTCCTTTGGGTAATATTTTCATGCCTTATTATTTTTTTTCATTCTATTATTTTCAACTTTAACACGCCTTTAGGTTTTAAAAGCCAAGTCTCTCACAGATAGTTTTTTGGTTGTTTTAAAATCTAGTCTGATACTCTTTAAACCAGAATATTTGGTTCCTTTCTGCTAAATATAATTACAAGTGACCATTGAACAGCGTGGGGGTTAAAGATGCCTACCCCTTGCACAGCTGAACATCTGCATATAACTTTTGACTCCCCCCAAATTTAAATACTAATAGTCTATTGTTGATCACAAGCCTTACAATGACACACAGTCAAACATGTATTTTTTTTTTTTTTTTTTTGGCTGAATTCAGGGAACTTTATTGATGTTACACGACAAGGTAGGGCTCCCTAGGCCCCTCCCATTCTTTAGGCGGTCTGGTGTGGAAACTGTTGAGGGGAGATTCTCAGTGAGGTGGGGGACTGAGTAGGCAGGGGCACCCCAGCAGCTAAGGGCCGTTCTCTTCCTCTCGTGCTCTGGCTGGGGCTGGTGGTCTGGGGGTTCTTACTCCTTGGAGGCCATATGGGCCATAAGATCCACCACCCTGTTGCTGCAGACAAATTCATTATCATACCAGACAATGAGTTTGACAAAGTGATCATTGAGGGCAATGCCAGCCCCAGCATCAAAGGTGGAAGAATGGGGTCACTGTTGAAGTCAGAGAAGACAACCTGGTGCTTGGTATAACCCAGGACACCCTCTGATGCCTGCTTCACCACCTTCTTGATATCATCATATTTGGCAACCATCTCCAGACGACAGGTGAGATCCACGACCAACACGTTGGCAGTGGGGACATGGAAGGCCATGCCAGTAAGCTTCCCATTCAGCTCAGGGATAACCTTGCCCACAGCCTTGGCTGCACCAGTTGAGGCAGGGATGATGTTCTGGAGAGCCCCGCGACCATCACACCAGAACTTCCCAGAGGGGCCATCCACAGTCTTCTGGGTGGCAGTGATGGCATGGACTGTGGTCACGAGTCCCTCCATAATGCCAAAGTTATCATGATGACCTTAGCCAAGGGGGCTAAGCAGTTGATGGTGTAGGAGGCATTGCTGACAATGCTGAGGCTGTTTTCGTACTTCTCGTGGTTCACACCCATCACAAACATGGGGGGCATCAGCAGAAGGCGCAAAGATGACGATCCTTTTGGCACCCCCCTGTATGTGAGCCCCAGCCTTCTCCATGGTGGTGAAGACACCCATGGACTCCACAACATACTCAGGGCCCTGCCTCACCCCATTTGATTTTGGAGGGATCTCGCTCCTGGAAGATGGTTATGGGATTTCCGTTGATGACAATCCCATTCTCAGCCTTGACTGTGCCATAGAATTTGAAATGGGTGGAATCATACTGGAACATGTAGAGCATGTAGTTGAGGTCAATGAAGGGGTCATTGATGGCGACAATATCCGCTTTGCCAGAGCTAAAAGCAGCCCTGACAACCAGGTGCCCAATACGACCAAATCCATTTATTTTGACCTTCGCTTTCACCATGGTGCCTCAGGGATGCAGCTGGCACTGCACTAGAAGTGGCTGTCTTCTAGTGCAGTGCCCCAGAAGGCACCACCCTTCCCTTTCATATGGCTTTTGAAAGCAGGCATCAGAGGGCGTCCTGAGTTATCCCGTCGGATGAATGGGAGGACCAGAGAGCCTATTGGATTATTATTTACTTTCTATTACATTGCTTTAATTAGTTAAGGGAATCATAATTGAGGCAATTTTATTTCATTGTTTTATTTATAGATATCTTAACCATTAACATAATGATGGGCTTTTGAGTAATGTAAATAATAATAATAATTCATGTTTTGTCTACTTTTTTCTGAGGCATTGAGTGTCCACTCTGATGATAGGATTTTTTTTTTAAATAACAGTTTTAACTTCTGGGGTTAGGTAAAATTGCCTTTAATAAATTTGCATGATAATTCTACCTTTTACAAATCGAAAGAATCAAATTTTGGTATTTAGTATTTTTTTAAATTAAATCATAGGTGTGTACATGAATGCAATCATGGGGTACGAGGTGCTGGTTTTATATACAATTTGAAATGTTTTCATCAAACTGGTTAACATAGCCTTCACGGCATTTTCTTAGTTATTGTGTTAAGACATTTATATTCTACACCTAGTAAATTTCTCATGTACCCTTGTAAGATGCACCATAGGTGTGGTCCCACCAATCACCCTCCCTCCATCCTCCTTTCCCCCCTCCCCTCCCTTCATCTCCCTTTCCCCTTCTTCTTGAGTATAATTGGGTTATAACTTATAAATTGGCTTCATAGTAAGACTGAGTACATTGGATACTTTTTCTTCCATTCTTGAGATAGTATTTAGTATTTTTACAGAAAGGATCATCAACCTGATTTTATCTCATTGCTGAATGAGAAAATATACTCAAAGATGCTTTGTCAGTATTGTTAGGAAAAGTTTCCCTGCTTCCAGTCATTCCAATGGCATTGATCACACTTTTCAGGTCTTTATTGTGAACTTCATTCATATTTTTCATCATCTGAAATCTCTGGAATTTTTGTCCACATTCTTTCACTTTTCAGTTTCCTGGAAACCACTGAGCTTGGCCTTGTTTGGTGAACTGCATTGTTATTATTGCATCAAAATGTTTAGCACTCTGAACTCTGTTGCTGAGCATTGAGGGTAAGAATGTGGTTCACAAAGGATGATAAATCCTTGCATTCAGATTCTTATTTCGACATGCTCTGTCATTTAACCTGGTATGAGCATATATTCACCCCAGTGAGAAGACTGGAGAATTTCTTTTGCTCAGAGAATGAATGGATGGAGGGTCTACCCTCGATTATTAAACATGCTATAGAATCAGAATTCCAGAGTGTGAGAGGTGAAGGGGTTTAGAGGTCATGTGGACCAGTTCCACAGATTAGAAACCAAGGTCTTGAACAGTTAAATGATTTTCAAAAATCAGCAGCAGCCCAATTCCTCTGACACCTCAATCCATGTGCGTTTCAATAAATTCATCCTCTCTAAGTGCATCATCTGTGTAGCTCAGCCAATTTTCAGCTAAGATTTGTGGCCACCCACAAATGTAGGCTTCATTTTAAGACCTTTAAGCTGTTACTAACCAGATATATGTGTTTTCCAAAACCAACAAAACTCCAAACAAACCTGACATGTTTGTGGTTAGACAGGAGGACCAGCTAGTGTGCTTTGATATTCAGAGGTTAACTAAGGTCTGAACTGGAAAAACAGTTACACTTTCTCTTTGGTTATTTCTCTTTGTTATTATTTAGACCTGTAGGAATTATTTTAATCATTTTTTTTCCTATGTGACTCCTGTAGAAAGATGGGTAAAATAACATTGCCACATAAAATTGGCATTTTTTTTAAATAGCATATGTAACTTTTATTCTTCCCTCTATAGGTGATGGCAGGTGGGTATAGTAACAATGCCACATATTTGGTTATGAAATTCTGAGAGTGGGCATTGCACATTAACAGATAAACTATAAAAAATTCTGTGCTCTTACTCATAGGCACAGTTTGAAACAAGTACATAAAATTTTCATTAACACATATTTCTGTATCATATGATGCAGAAATCTTGAATAAATTCCTTTCAAACAGAATATTAACATTTAATGCTTAAAGTACTCTAAGAATGAATTAATGAGCCTTTTAAAAGGTACTGGCTATGTATAACATTTCAATATGATTTAGGATAAATTGAAAACAATTAGCTGCAGTGGTTTGGGACAAAGATTTTAAGGATAAATGCATGCTTTCTCAGTAACTTATTTTGTTTCAACTATAATGTTGAATCCATTTTTTTTTTTTTTGAGACAGAGCCTCAAGCTGTCACCCTGGATAGAGTGCCATGAAATCACAGCTCACAGCAACCTCCAATTCCTGGGCTCAAGCGAGTCTCCTGCCTCTGTCTCCCAAGTAGCTGGGATTACAGGCGCCCGCCACAATGCCCGGCCATTTTTTGGTTGCAGCCATCATTGTTGTTTGAAGGGCCCGGGCTGGATTCGAACCCGCCAGCTCAGGTGTACGTGGTTGGCGCCTTAGCCCGTTGAGCCACAGGCGCCGAGCCCATTTGTAAAATATATTAGTAGATTTCAGTTTTAAATTCATTTTGGAGCAAAGTAGTTATAAATATACTTTGTATTCTCCCTATGTTATAAGAACATTTTTAAAATGATTAAAGATTTTTCTCCTAGGTTATGATAATGCAGACTTGATATTGTCATAGAAGGCATGGGCATTGTGCTGCTTCTGAATGATAATGTGTCCCATCAGAAAGGCATCTTAAAAATGAAAATTATGATGACAGCTTTGTTTTATAGTATTACCTGTTTTTTCTTAAAGCTTTATTGTCAAGCAGAGGGTTTGGAAATAGGTAATGAGGCTAGTTAGGTTTTTAGCACAACTCACCTCTTGGTTTCTGAATTAGTTTCATTGGTTAAGGCCATGTGCCATAGGTGTAGTTACATTATTTGGAACAAATACATGTATATGCTCAAAGAAATAGCTAATGTAAATTATTAAGTATAGTTACCTGAGTATTATGAAAATTATAATATGCTATACACATACAAATCACATGGCTATTATAGCATTTTTGACATAAAAGTAGAATGTATACATAGTTAAAAATTTTGGCAATTTTAGAGGTTAAAAGTAAGCCTATAATTTTCTTGTTAAATGAGATGGTAATTTTCTTGTTAAATGAGATGGTAATGCTGTTTGCAGCCCTCATGTAAATCTCTGAGTGGGAGAGTTCTAGTTTTAGCTACGTGGTCAACTAGATGTTTAGAGAAACTGTACTTAGCAGAGTAACATGTTGGATAAAATGTATGTTTGAAAAAATAGTTTTTAAGGCATGGCTGAGCTGATAGAAAAGAAGGAGAATTCCTTGAAGGACAGAAATAAGACAGGCTGAGCTTGGTGGCTTATGACTGTAATCCTAGCATTCTGGGAGGCTGAGGCAGGAAGATCACTTGAGCTAAAGAGTTTGAGATCAGCCGCAGCAAGAGCCAAGCCCCTTCTCTAAGAATAGCAAAAATTACCCAGATGTTGTGGGAGGTGCCTATAGTCCCAGCTACTTGGTAGGCTGAGGAAGGAGGATCACTTGAACCTCAGAATTTGAGGTTGCTGTGAGCTGTGATGATCTCTTGGCACTCTACCCAGGGTGACAGATTCTGTCTCCAAATAAATAAATAAAGACAAGACATGAGTCAGGAGGGCTAAGGCACTAGTGGAACCCATATTTGTCCCTGTGGTTAATCTCCAAAAGCCTAAAGCATGGGTTTAACCAGGCCATGTGTAGGGGGCCCAGGAGGTTAAATCCCACATTGAACTGGCACGCCAAATGGTTAGCACCTCAGTGGAAGAAGGAGAACAAGCCTGCTTTGGTTGTGTGGGGAATGGGAATTGGAATTTGGTTGTGTGAGAATTTCTAGCTATAACCCTGCATGAAGGTAGGTTTGGGGTTTGAGCTCACATCGCGTATAGAGCCTGAAAAACCTGAGGTGAGGGTTTAGTTGTCTTAGGTTGGCAATACTGCCAGCTCGTAGTAGAAGGAAAGGGAAATCTCTCTGAAAGAGCACGATTTAAGTCTAAAATTCCCACAAATAAAATTTCAGTTCCATGACTCTGCAATAAAGAATTTTGCCCACCCCCATCACATAAGGAAATAAGCTACCATGAGCATGATTTAATAGAAAAAGCACGCTTGCATTTAGTGTTTGGAATGCTGTATGTCAGAATGTAAAATTAGTCCGTTGATTATAATTAAAGAAATAAAAGTTGCTTTTGAGAGTCTGGCAAAGGAAGATTTGAACCAAGTAGAACTCATAGAAATGAAAATATGTGTAAGTGGGAATTCTTGGCGTTAGACCTTCCTTGATCCCTTGTATAGGATCGAGGCCCTACATCTGTTTTCCCCTCGTCTAGTTCTGTAGCTTTTCTGAACTTTGCATCAGCTCCCTGGTGAGAACATCAATATTTTCTAACTAGTCTGAGAGAAGTTGTTATGTAGCTTTCCTACAACAGCATATCGGCCTTTAAGCCCAAGGTCAGAAAGACGAAAAAGAGATAAATTATAATCACATACAAACTACATTTGCTATATGTCTCTGTTTTTTTTTTTCCCCCAGTAAGATAGATTTTTTCCAACTGTTTTTCTGACTTTTTTATGGCCCTTTTTAGCTTCAGCTCTTAGTTCCTTTAAGTGTAGCTCTTATACTCAAACCTTGTACATTGGACTGTTTCTTCATTGAAAAATATACCACTTTAATAAATAGATGTGCTCCCTGAAACATTTCAACTTAAAAAAAATTTGAACTTTTTTAAACTTTAAAAAAAATTTTTAAATGTTTTCTCCCTGTCTGTGGCTTGCCTTTCTTTTCTTAATTTTTTAGAACAGTGTTAGGTTTATAGAAAAATTATATAAGAAGTTCAGAGTTCTCATATACCCCCTAAAATGGACATATTGCATTAGTATAGTACATTTATTACAATTGATGAACCAATATTGATAAATTATTATTAACTGATATCCAAATTTTACAGCAGGTTTCAATTTTTGTGTTGTGGAGTTCCATGAATTTTAACAAATGCATAATGTTCTGTGTCTGTCATTACTATATCATACAAAATAGTTTTGTTACCCTAAAAATCCCATATTCCACCCATCCATTTCTTCCCTCATTCCTTGGAACCCCCGGCAATCACTGATCTTTATATACTTTGTATAGTTTTACCTTTTCCAGAATATTATTTACTTGGAATCATACAGTATGTAACACGTTAAAATAATTAACAGACTATATATGTTAGCAGTTTTAGGAATTTAGTAAGACATAAGAGAGTTTCCATATGTTCTCTGATAACTGCCTCCTTTATCTCTTATTATGAATATTTTGCAAAATGTAAATACATTTGTTACAATTGGTGAATAGATACTGATACATTTTTATTAACTGAAGCAGAAAGTTTATATCCAGGTTCATTCTATGGGTTTTTATAAATGTCTAATGACATGTACACACCATGACAGTATCATGGAGAATAATAGTTTTATTGCCTAAAAAATCCCCTGTTCTTCACCTCTTGATCCCCCCTCCCACTCTATAAATACTTGGCAGCCACTCATCTTTTCACTGTCGCTTTTTTGCTCTTCCCAGAATGTCATTCAGTCATAATCATATGGTGCATAAAACTTTCAGATTGGCTTTTTTCCCTTAGCAATATGCATTTTAGATTCATCTTTGTCTTTTCATGTCTTGATAGCTTATTTCTTTTTATCACTGAGAAATATTCCAGTGTATGAGTGTGCCACATTCACATCTAGTGAGGCACATTATGAATAAAGCAATTATGAATATGGCAATTATGAATAAAGCAACTATGTATATTCACGTGCAGGTTTTTGTGTGAACATAGTTTTCAACTTATTTTGATAAATACTGAAGACCATGATAGCAGGATCCAATAGTAGTGTGAGCCTGTCTTTAACTTTGTAAGAAATTGATAAATTGGCTTCCAAAGTGGCTAGTATAACTTTGCATTCTCACCAGCAATGAATAAGAGTTCTTGTGGCTCCCCATCCTTGTCAGTATTTGGTGTTGTCAGTGTTCTGGATTTTAGCCATTCTAATAGTTGGATAGTGGTATGTCACTGTTGTTTTGATTTGCATTGCTTGATAATAAATGAGCATCTTTTGATATACTCATTTTCCACCTGTATATTTTCTTACTGACATATTAGATCTTTTGCTCATTTTAAAATAAGTTTATTTTCTTGTTTTATTTATTTTTATTTCAGATTAACATGAGAATACAAATGTTTAGATTACATTATTTTCCTTTCTAAGGCAAAGTTCATGTTGTAGTTGAGCCCCTCACCCAGGGGGGACTCTGCACACCCTCACATTGTACTCAGTTAGGTGAGATCCCACCAATTGCTCTCCTTCCTCTTTCCTTCTCTCTCCCTATTCTCCCCTTCTCTTGCTAGATTATACTTGTGTTTTTTCTTTCATGTGAGTGTGTAGTTGTTTATATATCGGTTTCATATTAGTATTTTTTTAATGTTTGGGGTTCATTGAAGGTACAAAGAATTAGGTTACACTGATTGCACTTGTTAGGTAAAGTCCCTCTTATAATTGTGTCCTGCCCCTAAGAGGTGTTCCGTACAATGTAACCCGCCATCCTCTTCCTCTTCCCCTCTCCCCACTCCCTCCTTTCCCTGCCCCCACTTTGAATTGATTTGAGTTTTTCTTTTATGAAGGTATGTATTAGATCATCTACTGGCTTCATAAATTAGAATTGAGTACATTGGATTCTTGCTTCTCCATTTTTTTTTTTCATGGATTTTCTTTTATTAAATCATAGCTGTGTACATTAGTGCAATCATGGGGTACAGTGTGCGGGCTTCATATACAATCTGAAATATTTTCATCCAACTGTTCGACATAACCTTCATGAGATTATCTCGTTTATTATGTGAAAACATTTGTGTTCTGCATTTAGTAGGTTTCACCTGTCCCTTCTAAGATGCACCATAAATGTGATCCCACCATTTACCCTCTCTCCACCCACCCTCCCCTTCCACCTTCCCTCCCTTACTCCTTTCCCGATATTCTTGTACTATAATTGGGTTATAGCCTACATATGACAGCTATAGATTAGCTTCATAGTAGGCTGTATACATTGGATACTTTGTCTTCCATTCTTGAGATACTTCACTAAGAAGAATGTGTTCCAGCTCCATCCATGTAAATATGAAAGAGGTAAAGTCATCATCTTTCTTTAAGGCTGAATAATATTCCATGGTATACATGTACCATAATTTATTAATCCATTCATGGATTGATGGGCACTTGGGCTTCTTCCATGACTTAGCAATTATGAATTGGGCTGCAATAAACATTCTGTACAGATATCTTTGTTATAATGTGATTTTTGGTCTTCTGGATATATACCAAGTAAAGGAATTATAGGATCAAATGGCAGATCTATTTTTAGGTCTCTGAGTATTCTCCAAATGTCTTTCCAAAAGGAACGTATTAGTTTGCATTCCCACCAGCAATGTAGAACTGTTCCCTTTTCTCCACATCCATGCCAGCATCTCTGATTTTGGGATTTTGTTATGTGGGCTAATCTTCCTGGAGTTAGATGATATCTCAAGGTAGTTTTGATTTGCATTTCTCTGATGATTAAGGATAGTGAGCATTTTTTTCATGTGTCTGAAGGCTGTGCGCCTGTCTTCTTTAGAGAAGTTTCTCTTCAGATACTTTGCCCATCCTGACATGGGATCACTTGTTCTTTTCTTGCTAATATGTTGGAGTTCTCTATGGATTCTGGTTATTAAACCTTTGTTGGAGGCATAACCTGCAAATATTTTCCCCCATTCTGAGGGCTGTCTGCTTGCTATACTTACTATGTTCTTGGTCGTGCAAAAGCTTTTTAGTTTTATCAAGTCCCAGTAGTGAATTTTTGATACCGCTTCAA
>CAUYON010170375.1:0-27982 GCA_963573935.1 Arctocebus calabarensis
CTAGTAGCTGGGACTACAGGCGCCCGCCACAGCGCCCGGCTATTTTTTTGTTTTTGCAGTTCAGCCGAGGCCGGGCTTGAACCCGCCACCTTCGGTATATGGGGCCGGCGCCCTACTCGCTGAGCCACAGGAGCCGCCCTGAATAGGCTTTCTTTAGGCAAAGAAGAAAGAAAAGAATACTGCAGGTGGGCAAAATGTCACATGTATATAGAGGCTATAATGTTTATTAGTTAAAACTATCCTTTAGGGGTCCCCGCTTGGCCTAATTTGGATTACACACACCTAAGAGGCAGGTACACTGACTGCCATTTAGTCACCAAGCTATCCTCTGCCGGTATAGAGCAAGATCTTTCGTTATTTGTATCCCCGATTATCATTGCATGCTGTATATTGATATATATATAAAAACACATAATAAATGGTAGTAATATGGACTAATTAATTGACATAAGGGCATTAGAAATGGGCTTTCTGTGGTCACATTAGTGGTGTTCAAGATATGTGGATTAGAAAATATATTTTGGAGACAATCCTATCTTGCACGAATGGGCATAGGAAATTAGCGAGATCTCTATCTTTTAAGAATAGCTCCCAAGATATGATCCCCAATCAGCTCTGGGTCTAGCCAGCTTATTCTCTGATTTCTTTGTTGCCAGAATCAGAGTATATGGCTAGCCTAATCCTGCCACTAAAATGTAATCTCGTTTGCCTCCAGTGAGGAATTGTGGACAAAAACCTCAAACTTCATTTAACCTCAGGTTAGATATGTTGTTTCACAGTTTTATGTCTACTTGCTAATTAATGTCTGTATGGAAGGATTTGATATGAGAGTTTAATTATAACCAAGGGGAGTGGATAACTCTCACCCAGTTTAAATGTTTTCCCGAGCTGTTACTAGCTACCAAAGAGCACATGAGAGCTGGGCACAGTGGTTCATGCTTTTAATCCCAGTGATGTGTGAAGATCGCTTGAGGCCAGAAGCTCACAACCAGCGTGGAAAACATAGTGAGACCTCCATCTCTGAAAAAATTACCTGCGTGTGATAGTATGCATCTGTAGCCCCAACTACTGGGGAGGCTGAGGCAGGACCATCACATGAGTCCAAGAATTCAAGGATACAGTGGGTGACAGAAAGATCCTATCTCTTAAAAAAAAAAAAAAAAGGAAAAGAAAAAGAAAAGGAAAAATAAGTAAAGCAAAAAAGCACCTGAGTTGAGCATGACCAAATTACCAAATCAGCTTGGATCTGTGTAAACTAGCTTGGAACTGACAAAAGACTTAGCACAGGAGAGCGCCCCTGAACATTGTATTCAGTGAGGACAATGAGTTTAGAAAGTAAGTTTGGGGCCATCTGGTGGAAGAAACGTGTGCTTCAGTTTAATAAGTATGTTTGCAAAGGAAGTGTCAGAGGTTGTTATTAAAGGAAGGGGAATCATGAACATTCAGATCTGCTGTCTGGCAGCCATGTGGAGGGAGAGAAACCAGTGAGATGAGAGGTTAGTAAGCTACGTACGACCCAAGCCTTGCCTGCCGCCTGTTCTGGTACAGGCTGTTAGCTCACCATGGCTTTCACGTATTTTTAAGTTGGGGATGAAAAAGAAGAAAAATAACTCCTGACATGCAAAAACTCCCTTTCATTGTCCACGGCTGCTTTTGCACTGCAAAGGTGAAGCTGAAGAGCTGTCTCAGGAAGGGTGGAGCTCACAAAGCCTCCCGTTTTTGTTATTTGGCCCTTTACAGAAGTTTGCCAGCCCTTACATTAGGCAAGGATGGCCGTAGTCTGTGTTCACAGATCCTAGATGTAGTGGTGAGGGATGGGAAGGGGGCGTCCTGGGTGGAATTTTAAGGACTTAGAAACAGATTGAATTTTGATGAAGGGGAAGGCCTGATGTAGGCAGGTGGACAGGGCTTATTGAATCTGTGCAACCTGTGGAAAATTTAGGTAAAGGAACCTCTTATGTCTTGAGAAATGTTGGGGCTAAATTTGGAATCTATTCAGATCTTTGAAGGTGAGGCAGAGGAAGATAAGCCAGAGAAGGAAGAGAACTGGAGGAGGACAGCGCTGTAAGCTGAAGTCAAAGATGTAAAGCTCTTGCTTCAAGGAAGGAACGACTCACATCGTCAAGGTTCAAATGAGCCAAATACTGAAATGGAATTTTTACGTTCAGCACCTGGCTGCTATTGGCAGCAGTAAGCAGTTTTACTAAAGGTGCAGATTGCCGCCTTAGCATTTCCACTTGATCTTGTGGGTACCTAAGTCAGCGTATTCTAATTTGAACTCATCTTCCTGATTCTGGCACCCACCGGTGAAGTCAGCGTTTCCCCTCTCAGGGATAGCACCGTCACCGTCCCAGCCGTCAAGCCAGAACTGGGACTCAGCCTGGGACTGAGGCTGGACACGTCCTTATCCCTCACCCCAGAGAGCCAATCAACCACTAAGTCACAGCGATGCCATCTTAGTACTTGTTCAACATGCCCAGGACTCGATTTGCCCTGTCATCTCTGTGATGTGATTGTAGTGTCTCTCTGCTGGACTTCTATCACTGTTCTCTCCCTAGTTATTCTCTACCTACAGCTAGAGCAATCCTTTTAAAAGTAGGTCACATCCCTGTTTAAAGCCCTTTTCCTATTGCCTTGAAAGTAAAGTATTAATATAAATCTTAAACAGGGCCCATAAAACCCTCATGATTTGTCTTCTGTGGGTCCCATCAACACTATTTTTTTTTGTACAAGCCCTCTCACTTTCTAGAAAACACATTTCTTTCTACTTCACCATCTCCCCACCCATGAATCCCTTAGCCTGGAATTTCTCCCCCCATCCCTGTTTATATAATAAAGTCCTCTGAATTCTTTCTATATAGGTTTATGCTATTTCTTCGGGAATCGCCAGTTTCCTAGTCAGACGCTCTCACAGCTCGGGGCTGCGCGTCTGCACAGAAGAGCAGGTGTACGGTATCACTTTGCAATTGCTTCGCATCTGTTTTCTTGAAATCAGGAGCTCTGTTGGACTCACGTCTGTGGCCCAAGTGCCAGCATCAGGCAGTGTCTTTTTACTCAAGGATTCCTAATGGAATCCCATGTGGAAGGGATGCAGAGATGGTGACATCTCGAAGTTTTGGTTCCTTGCATTTTTCTTGTTTTGTTTTTTTGCAGTTCAGCCGAGGCTGGGTTTGAACCCGCCACCTTCGGCATATGGGGCCAGTGCCCTACTCCCTGAGCCACAGGCACCACCCATTTCTTGTGTTTTTCATAAACTCGAGTCCTGAAGGGGAGGAGGACACCTTGGTGTAGGAAATGCAGATTCAACACAGCAAATCGATTCCAAATAACGAGTTTTAAAAAAAATACATGGAAAAGGCTTAACTATATCCGCAAAGCAAAGGAATTCATAAGGAGGAGAAGTGAGATTGTGAGACAGAGATTGAGAGAGGGAATAATTGGAGATGTAGGGAGAGGACATCTAGGGGTCAGGTGGAAGGTCCAGCCACAGAGAGGGGGAGAAAACTGACTGACTTCTGGTACTGCAGGCAGGTGCAGGGGATTAGGGCCACCGAGGGCCACTGTGGTTTTATTGTGAAGACATTTGGAAGCAATTAATGCTTGGGCTCAGTTTTCTCTTAGAAGCAGAAAGATGTTATGGGTTGAATTGTGTTTCCCGAAAAGATTTGTTGAAGTCCAAACCCCCGCTAACTATGCACGAGACCTTATGGGGAAATAGGTTCTTGGTAGAAGCAACCAAGTTAAGATTAGGTTATTAAGGTGGGGCCTAATCTAATACAGCTAGAACTGGATTACCTCCTTATCAAAAGAGGAAAATGCCACGTGAGACCTCGGTGAGACTGGTGATGCAGTGAAGCCAAGGATCGGCAGCCACACCAGAGGCTTGAAGTTGGAAGGATTCTGCCCGGATTCTCAGCCTCACAGGTCTGGCCCTGCTGGCACCTTCGCCTCAGGCCTCTAACCTCCAGCACTGTGAGTGAGCAAATGTCCGTCGTTTCAACCCACCCGGTTCATGCTTCCTTGTTACATGGGCCCCAACAATCCAACATAGATCTAGGCTTATTATTTTTTGAGAGTAGAGTGGAACACAGTGTTTGGGGGCAGTGATGAAGGTATGGAGGAGTCCTTGCGGGGAAAGACCATGGGAGCTGATTCAAGTCTAGAGAAAAGCTAGCTCAATAGTCCTTGAACCTTCACAGACACGATGGGGTGATGAAATAAACAGAAATTAAAAAGGCCACGTGGAACGATCAAAAACATCTACATAAGTATTACAATTAAAGCATTTAAGCCAAGTATAAAACAATACAAGTTGGAGACTTCTCTTTATCTTTTCAAAAAGAAGTAGCACAATATTTTAAAAGAACAAATATTTTCCTGGTGTCGGTTTCTTTTCTGAAGGGCTGCCTGCAAACAACACAATAGCAATTTCATATAAAATGCGGATCTGACTCAAGCATCTTATTTGACTCAGACCTCTATGTTGTCTCGTTTACTTTTCTTATTATTCAAAGTAGGTATTTTTTCCCCTTATCTGTGTGAGAGTGTTGACTTCTACAGATTATCACCTAGCTAGTATGAGGGTAGTGCTGAGCCTGGAATAAAAGTCTCTGAACTCTTTTTAACTGGTAATACTTTCAATTCCTCTCTCCATGACATAAGGTTGCAGGAATGTTTGTCAGGTAACTATTTCTTAAACCAGCCTGTAATAATTACTGAGTGCATAACAATAAAATATAAATTCAGTAAAGATAGTTCTTTAGGGGTCTAAGTCTCCGCAGTCCAAGTAAATAGCTTTCTGGAGATCTACTTTGATAAAGAGGACAGTTTAGAATAACTAAAGAGACGAATAATAAACTATCTTGCTGAAATACCGCTTCTCACTGCTGTCTTTTGACAGAATCTGTGGAGCAGTCTGTTCATATTAATTTCTGGCAAAAATCCTAGAGTGCAAATATCTGGCATTATTGTTTGAAAGAAGCCTCACATGGTTTGGATATCAGACTGCACCAGGCAAGCTTAATATTCTGTTGAAAGTTGAAAAGCCTGTTCTTGCTCAGATGGAGGGTCATTTCACCTCTATGTCCTAATGAAAAATTTATTGAGTGAATAAGTTAATTTAACAATTCCTTATTAGCAATATTAGCTCAGAAATCATACAATGGATGCTATGTTGTGGTTGTTTAGAGCAGCAGAAATGTTCCTAGTGTTGCTGCTATTGAACATTCTAATTTCATTGCCTGATCTTGAAGGTCAAGGGCATGAACTTGGTGGAAAAAAACTCTCGTCTGGGGAATCGTTAGAAGAAGTGTGCCCCAGTTCACCACCCGTGATCACAGAGGAGGGGGTGCAAATGGTGCACAAAGCATACTTGCCCTTCACTGACCCTCAAAGCACCCTGTGGCTCCATGCGTCTTTGACCAAGTTTATAGCCTTCCCTTGCCCTCTGTGGCTACTGTGAAGCACCCAGGGGAGAAAGATGATCTCAGGTAGCCAGGACCCAAACTGTGCAAAATTGTCAAGATCACAATCAACAGTGCCAATTATTTACATGCAGTACCAATTGCAAAATCTTCATCTGTGGGATCAGAAACCACAGCGTCGTATATCATCTGGGGCTGCTTTTCGGTCACAGCTTCTGGGCACTAATGTGGGAAGTAATATGAAATCCATAAGGCCATGGATTGTAAAGCAACATATCTTCTTTCTAGAAGGATCTGAAAAGTACTGTTGGGTGAGCTTAACATCTGATTAAATCAGAATATCTAATGAATTATTTAAAAAAAACCACCACATGCAGGCTTCTCTATGACGCTGAAAACTTCTCAGAATATAAATATCTCTGCCAAACTTACAATGCTTTAATAAGCCAAGCTTGTCCTATCAACTATGCTTTCACTGTAACTTTTTAATAATAGCAATAAATTATATCTGAATTTTAAAAGAAAGAGCCTTGACATTTATTTTACAAGTTCACATAACTTTTTTGGTGTCTCCCTTTTCGTGGTGCTGGTGGGGGTGCACAGATTAATGGGAAGGAGGTAGAAAGTCTGGGATATTCCCTTGATACATTAGTCTAAAATGCTAAGCATATTTATTTACTCTTAAATGAAATTCTTGAGATGGTATAAAGAGTAAGCTTGAGAAAGTTAAAAAAAAAAAATCACGAGAAAATGTGACAAGTTTCAATTTGAATCAAATGAAAGGATATGTCCATTTTAGGGTGGGAATTATGTAAATGAAGCAACACAGAATGTCAACGGTTTACTTGATAAACAGTATTGTAAACAGCCATCAAGAGATGGAGTCATTCAAGCAAGATTGTTGTTATTGAAATTAGTAGAAATTTTCATAAGAAAATTTGAATAACAAGTTAGTAGCAACAAATTAGGTTTTTTGTTTGCAACATGAAAAACTGGTGAAAAAGATGCCGTTCAGTAGCAATTAAATGTGAATTTGTTACATTTACCACTATGAGAAGTCAGGAAAATCATTAAGGAAAAATATCAAACGTCAACAAATTTTTTAGTGTAACCTATTGTGAAAAAAATTTAATTCAGAGTACATAGCCTTTTGACCTTTATTCCCCTGACTGGGTTAAAAAAATATGAGCAGCCTAGACTGTCCAGCTGATGACTTGGGGGAAGGAATGCTGTTATTTTTAACTAGGCAAATACTTACAGAGTCATCTGTTTTGAACAAAGAAGACTGATAGTCCTGTTGTGCATTTTCCCCGAGTCTGGAGTCTGAACTCAGCTGACTCCAAATTAGGAAGAAACACCCCTGAATGCAACACAACTTTAGAATCAGTTAAGAGTCCCTGGTAGCTACAACATTTAAGTTTTCACTTAAATTTCATTATTAAGGTCCTGACATATTTTCTAAGAACAAATAAAGGAGGAAGACCCCAATGTGTTATCTAATAAAACTCATACTCTGAATAAATATTTTCAGTAAATCATTAAATGATATCACAAATGACACTTTCAGAAATTTCCGAATGAGCAAACACTTAGCTCTGCAGAAAGCACAAACTCTCATGCGTTAAGTGCTGGCATTTAAAAGAATGCTATGTATTATAATCAGCTGTTAGGAAAGTTTCTTGCTGATCTCTGGATTGCTTATATTTTATTTTCAAGCTCTATAGCTTGAGATAATAGATTCAACAAAGGGGAAAAATACTATTTTTTTGTAGATAGTTTACACTTGGAGTCGTCTAAATTTATACAAACATAGGCTATAGCTCTTAGCTTAAAATTGTTTGGCAATCCTGTTTATTTTGCTTCTCCACTTTTACGTGTATTTGGCTGAGTTACATTTTGGTAAGACTCAAACTATCTCTGTTGCTCTTCCTAGGGCTTGACCCTCAGGGCTTTAATTTAGAGGCTGGCAAGTTTGAGAATGTCAGCTTTGCTTACCAGAGACTTTGGACTTAATTTTTTTTTTTTTTTGACACAGAGTCTCACTATGTTGCCCTGGGTAGAGTGCCGTGGTGTCACAGCTCACATCAGCCTCAAACTCTTGGGCTTAAGTGATTCTCTTGCCTCCATCTCCCAAGTAGTTGGGACTACAGGCACCTGCCACAATGCCTGGCTATTTTGTTGTTGTAGTTGTCATTGTTGTTTAGCCAGTTCCAACGCTCCAGCCCCAGTGTATGTGACTGGCACCCTAACCACTGAGCTACAGGTGCTGAGCTTAGACTTAGATTTTTAAGTTCTTGTCTCATGCAACTTCAGAATTAGTGAAGTCTTGCATGATAAACTGGCCAGGTGTTTCAGGCTCTCACTTTTCAGTTTTATCATTGAAACCCTGGAGGAAATTCCAGCAGTTTGTTATATTCAGCCAGGTGTGGTGGCTCACGCCTGTAATCCTAGCACTCTGGGAGGCTGAAACGGGAGGATTGCTTGAGCTCAGGGAGTTCAGCAGTTTGCAACCCTCCAGCCCCAGTGTATGTGGCTGGCACCCTAACTGCCAGGGTCGGAGACCACCCTGAGCAAGAGTGAAACCCTGTCTCTACTAAAAACAGAAAAATTAGCTGGGGATTGTGGTGGGCACCTGTAGTCCCAGCGGAGGGGAAGCCAAGGCAGGAAGATCGCTTGAACACAGGAGTTTGAGGTGGCTGTGAGCTAGGCTGACACCATGACACTCAAGCCTCAGGCAGCAGACCAAGACTCTATTTCAAAGCAAAACAAAACAAAACACTAAAAACCAATTTGCCATTTTCTCTGTCCTACAGCATAGTCAAAGCCCATATCTCAGTCTTGAGCCACATCCGTGATTTGTATAAGTCTTGAAACAGAGGCTTAGCCCCTCAGCTCACCTCTGAAAGATTCTCTCTGAAAGTTTAGTCTTTGAATTTTCCTTACTTCTATAATTCTTAGATGCTTTTAGACATGTGGGTTTTGTGTTTTATCTACCTTTCTCAGAGTATTGGCCTGCCTCATGAACAAAAACTGAATATAATATCTACCTTATAGGCATAAGGATTAAATGAAAATGAGTATTAGTATATATGACTATAGTACGCTATTGGGTACTCAATAATCAGTTTATGTCACGTCTGTTTATGCCATTCTTTTTCAATCTCATTTCATTAAGGGTTCAAAAAGTCTGTACTTCATCCAGGGCTTCTATACATAGACCAGACAAAGAGAAGGCAGAGTCCAGAAGGAAGAGATTGAAGTTTGAAGCCAGGCTAGGTTCTCAAGCTGGCTCAGCTAGGTCTGTGAGCACTAGGGGGCGCTGTCAGGCACGGACGGGAGTCCCAGCTCTTGGAGCAGATGGCTGGGCTCTGTGTGGTGGGCCTGTTGTGTGAAATTGCAACATGTACTAAACCACCTTTACACTCTGTCTCCACATTATAGGATATGAACCATAATAGTACCTGCCATCTAGAATTTTTATGAAGATTAAATGAAATTTAACTTGTGTCCATAAAAACTAGTTGTTGTTATCACTAGTTTGGAAAAGTTAGATATTTTAAGCTGATTTTCTCACAAACAAAAACTGAATATAATGCCTGCCTTATAGGGTGGGCATAAGGAATAAACGCAAATGAATATTAGTACTCTGTTAGTATATTAGAATATGTGATTATAGTACTCCGTTGGTCATGTTGAGTACTCAATAATTAGTTTAAATTACATCTTACAAACTTCCCTGAGATAGGAATGTTTACATTTCAAATTCTGCTGGTTTATTTCATATGGATTCAGATTTTTGAGTCATTGACCATGTCAGATTCATTTTTGCATCCCTAGAACCTGGCCCAAATCCCATCATGACAAAGCATATTTGTTGAAAGAATGAGTCAGTGAACACTCAATTATAATTGTATAGTTTATTATTCACTCCAGTTCCCAGAACATCTCCTTGTTCAAAATAAGAGCTAAATAAAATATTCGTTGAACAGAACCACTAGAAAGTTCGATAGTTTGAATATTCAGGGATAGTATTCTTTTTCTCAGCCCGATTTGGGAGATGATTTTTGTTAGGGTGATAACCTCCTGTTTTGATAAATGTAATCTGGCGATTATTATTATTATTATGTCCCCATTCAATACAAGGTCTTGACGCCTATGTATCAGTTCAGGTCACTGAATATATTTTCTTATCTCCTGATTAGAAGGTGATGCAGCCAAAATGTCAGCTAAGATGATGGAGCCAGGCATAGCTGGTTTCAGGGAGTGTAAACCAGATGGCTTTCACCCCTGAAGGATAACACTATACAGCAACAATAATTAAAAGCTCCTTTTAAAAGTGCATACACCATACAGCCTCTCAACCATAGAGTGAGCGTTTACCAAGAGATAGATACCACAAGTGTGCTTCACCTAACTGGAAAATAATCTCTAAACCATCGTCAGTTGCCACTTTAACTGGAAAAATAAAATAGCACTTAATGAATTTTTACAACGTTCTTGGTATTGTGCTGCACATTTTCTCAACATGTTGTCAGTTAATCCTCACAGAACCATGGTACTGGGCGGCACCTGTGGCTCAGTGAGTAGGGCGCCAGTCCCATATACCGAGGGTGGCGGGTTCAAACCCAGCCCCGGCCAAAAACTATAAAAACAAATAAACAAATAAAAAAGAAACCACAGTACTTTCATAAGGTAGGTCCTGTTGGTGTCCTGTTATCCTGAGGAAGACACCAGAATGATGGGAGCTTGAGAACTTGCCCAAGGCCACGGAGACAGCACAGGGGAGTGAGCAGGTGTTGATGCCACGTCCCACATCTCTTTGTGTCCCGTTAAGCTCAGCTGTGGTGATTCTCCTCAATGCCCTTTGTTAAAAACGAGAATCATGTATTACCTTCTTTACTGTTCTGAAATGAAATTCACCAATAACGTAATGTCCCACATGCATAACTTAAAAAAAAATAAAATTCCCTGACTTTAACATAAAGGAGAAATTCAGCTTGGTGCCCATAGCTCAGGTGGTTAGGGTGCTGGCCACATACACCGAGGTTGGTGGGTTCCAACCCAGCCTGGGCCAGCTAAACAACAATGACAACTACAACAAAAAAAATCTGAGTATTGTGGCGGGCGCCTGTAGTCCCAGCTACTTGGGAGGCTGAGGCAAGGGAATCACTTAAGCCCAGGAGTTGGAGGTTGCAGTCAGCTACGACACCACAGCTCTCTACCGAGGGTGACATAGTTAGACTCTGTCTAA
Source organism: Arctocebus calabarensis (assembly GCA_963573935.1). NCBI lineage: Eukaryota > Metazoa > Chordata > Mammalia > Primates > Lorisidae > Arctocebus > Arctocebus calabarensis. The sequence continues at coordinate 10,675 of CAUYON010170375.1, forward strand.
AAAAAAAAAAAGAGAGAGAAATTCATGGGAAATAAGTTTTTATAAAGTAATAATGTATTTTAATATGTAAATACTTCAACTCGATTACACTAGAAAATATTTTGTGGCCAGATGTTTGTTTACATCTGTCAGCAGAAATTCTATATTAATAAATGTGTCAAATTTGCATCAGATTGTTTATCATAACTCAATTACAATCATTAAGATGTAGAAACAACCTAAATGCCCATCAACTCAGGAATGGATTAACAAACTGTGACGTATGTATGCCTGGGAATACTATTCAGTCATGAACAGATGGTGACTTTGTATCCTTTGTATTAATCTGGATGGAGTTGAAACATATTCTTCTTAGTAAAGTATCATAAGAATAGAAAAGTAAGACTCCAATGTACTCAATACTAATATGAAGCTAGAAGATGATCTAATACATGCCCACATAGAAGAAAAACGCATTTCAATATAAGTGGGGGAAGGGGAGGAGGAGAGGAGGGAGGGGATTGGTGGACTCCCCCTGAATGGGTACAATGTAAGGGTGTATGGCACACCTTCTGGGTGCAGTACAACAGGCACTGTACCTTCCAAATGCCAACATTGTAACCTAATTGTATCCTCACAGTAATCTGAAATAAAAAACCAATAGTATGTCTGCTGGAAAAGCAGAACAGTACCAGTGTGTCGTATCAGTGGCTCAAATGCGTAGTACCAAGTGAAAGAATTTTTAAAAAGTGGTTAAAGTTTCACACACAATTGAATATAGTTCATTTTTCTGTTTACACTACTTTTGAATTTCTGTAAAATTCGATTTACCTGAAAACCATGCAAAGACTTTGTGTTTAGATGTAAAACATAGGATAATTATAAGAAGTGACCAGTGGGACATTGGAACTGTGTGAGGGGATGAGGTGTCAATTTTCCCAGTGCAGGATGGTGCCACACCTGGACCAATGCCCAGGATTCCTGGCCCCCACCCATTAATGCCAGGAACACCCTCCAAATCACTGTGAAATCCTCAAAAACACCACCACAAATTTCCAAGTTGCCCACAAAGGTGGTCCTGCTGCAGGTGAGAACTACTGCTCTATGGAATAATTCACAAGAAACTAGCATTGCAAAACCAAGGGAAAGTGCATAGTTTTAGATGAGCTAATGGAATATGGGACAGAAGTTTAATAATGTAATTAATTATAGAGTGGCACTTGAGAGCAGAAATAGAAATAGGGTCTGAAAAGAATGACGTTAGGAATGAATAAGCACTTTCAGGAAGACTGAAGGAGACCTCTCATTCTGCCACCCTAACCAGATTGCATTTTCCTTTAATGCCCTAGAATAACATCTTATGCCTCTCTGTCTTAATTATCAGGACAATTGTCAATAATAGGGTATTGCCTATGGTGCCTTTAATATTGGTCTCTCCCACTAGGAGATAAGTTTCATTTATGTGTTTTGTTTACTGAGTATCATTAATATATAAAGTGCTTTAGAAGATTTCTAAAAGGAATATTTTGAGGCATTTGTTTAAAGGTTTTGGAGGAGTCTGGGAAGTTGGATTGTTAGAGTCTTGATTCAAAGTCTATGAATGGTATATATCATGATTCCCATTTTAACATGCTTTTTGAAGGATGGCCGATTAAACACGGACTATAGACACTTAGCAGTGTTTTGTAAGCATAACTCTAGCGCCACCTTATGCCAGGCAGAGAAATATGCTCATAAAAATTACCTTGTGAGAATCTGGATTTGCTGCTCAAATAGTTTTCTGTGCTACAGAACTTATTAGATAACTTAAAAAAATGCTAAAATAATGGGGGGGGCCTATAAATTCCCACCTCCAAATGCAAATTTTATGGAATCTACAAATAATGCTAACTGGAGTAAACATTTTTTTAATTTTCAGTAGTTTAACTATAGGGAGGTTTATTTATTTATTTATTTATTTATTTATTTATTTATTTATTTATTTATTTATTTTGAGACAGAACCTCAAGCTGTCACCCTGGATAGAGTGCTGTGGCAGCACAGCTCACAGCAACCTCCAATTCCTGGGCTCAAGCGAGTCTCTTGCCTCCACCTCCCAAGTAGCTGGGACTACAGGCGCCCGCCACAATGCCCGGCCATTTTTTTTGCTGCAGCTGTCATTGTTGTTTGGCGGACCCAGGCTGGATTTGAACCCGCCAGCTCAGGTGTACGTGGCTGGCGCCCCAGCCCATTGAGCCACAGGCTCTGAGCCGGGAGGTTTTTTTTAGAGAAGAAGGAAGATGTGGGGCTTTTGTCTTACTGATTAATGTCATTAAGTATAGGTTTAAAAATATATTACAAAAATGTCCCGATTATTGTGAACAAATATGCATAAGTATTATGCTTACTATAGGCAAGCAGCTTTGCATACAAGATTCTCATGAACTTATTGAGAACAGATATGTGGAGAGAACAGTTTGAACTTAGGTTCTGAATACTTTATCTGAATACTTATCTATTCCTAGACACTAATGAAGGTGGGTAGTAGTAAGGAACACAGCAGGTGTCTTTGTGCTGCCACCATGAAGAAATGTCAATCTTCAACTTTGACTCCAAACAGGAAGTCTCTTCCCATAGAACAGGGGTCAAAATCTACTTCTAATAGCCATAGAAGTGCAGAGCAAAAGCCAGAAAATATTCTTTAATATTTCACATACTTCTAGAAACTACTTTAGATTTTGCAGGCCGTCAGATCTCTATAGCAATTGCTCAACTCTGAAATCGGAGCTTGAAAGCATCCATAGACAAAATGTACACAAATTAGCAAAGGTGTCTCCCAACAAAACTTTACTTACAAAAAGAGAGAGTAGGCTGGATTTGGCCTGTGGGCTATAGTTGTTAACTCCTGGCACAGCATTGAGGAGGCAGTTTCGGAATGAAAAACTGCTCTCGCATAGGGAGAACCAGAGAGCTTGCTTTAGAAGGAATGGCAGAACTACAGAACTTGGTGTGGTGGAGTAGAGGAAGCAGGAATTTCCGAGACTGAGTCCCACCCAGTAGCTGTAACACGATATGTTGATAGATAAGCGAGGACCAAGATATCACTGGCTTCAGAACTGTGAATGACAGAGAGGAACACGTGTGGAAGACAGTGCCTATAGAGTTAGCAACAGAGCGCTAATGGGGAATTAGTGTTAAAAAGAATAAGACCCACAAACCTCTGCGGGGGTGACCTGTTACTGGTCTCTAGGGTCAGCCTCTGGATCGTGAAGGCACTGCCACTGTCAAGCCTCATTTCAGACATTTGTCAGAATAGGTTTCTAATTTTTGGTTTGGAAAACATAGTCACCATTCATTCATTCACTACGTGTTCAACACATTTGCACATTCTGTGGGTTCACTGTGTCAGACCATCAGACAGTGTGTAAGGCACTGGAGATATGGCACTGAGCAAACGCTCTGTCTCCTGCCAGGAATATGGAGGTAGACAGTGAACAAATAAGTAAGTGGATAATTAGTGTAGCTATTCTGAGTCTTTTTATCTGGATGAACACTTCAGATAATTTTTAGGTCTCAGAGAACTTTGCATAACAATTAGTTATACCCATAGCTCATGGTGCTTTAGCAGGATCAATAATTTGAAGGATTGTCTTCTCTTTCCTTTGAATAAAGAATGGGGACCCGTTTAGTTTGGCCTATTGACCTACTCTTCTTGTTGGTTTCCCCCCTCTACCAGGAATGTAACTCCTCACAAAGCAAATCAGTAATTGTAGGTGGATAACACTTAGTTTTTCTTTCCTGTTAAAAAAAATTACCTATTTTGTTGTGTGTGTGTGTACGTGTTACCCTTCCTCAGTTAGGCCTATGTATTAATTTCCTATCACTGCTATAACAAATTACCACAAACGTCAAAAAACCCAAGTTCATTACCACACTGTTCGGGAGATCAGAAGACCTACATGGCTTCAGCAAGGCTGAAAGCCTAGAGAATTCACCTTTCCTTGACTAACTCGTTCCTTCTTTTTCTGTAACTTTTTTTTTTTTTTTTTGCAGTTTTTTTGGTCGGGGCTGGGTTTGAACTTGCCACCCTCGGAATGTGGGGCTGGCACCCTACTCACTGAGCTACAAGCACTGCCCTCTTCCTCCATTTTCAAAGCCAGCAGTTTAACATTTTCAAATCCAATCTCTGTCTCCGCCCCCACCCCCATCCACAACTCTCCTTCTCCTGGGATTACCTGGGTAATCTAGGACAATCTCTCTATTTTAAGACCTTAAATCCTATTAAATCTCTCTGGGTACACAAGGTAACATATTCACAGATTCCAGAGATTAGGATGTGAACAACTTTGGGGTCATTATTCAGCCTGCCTAAAAGTTTTGTCATAGATTTTTACGGGTAAAAATACTGATGTAGTATGTTTCAGCCTAGTTTCTCCTTCTTTAAAAAAAAAAGTGACTTTTAAGCCAAACTTTCTTGAAAAAATACAGTTCATCTTACTCCAAATTAATTTCTTTCTTTTCTTTTTCACAACTTTATAGAGCTCATAAGACAAACATAATAAATTTCTTTTGAACAATTTGTCTTAAGTCAAAATGGGATTTATTTTCCTAAAAGTAGGCTCTACATAAGTTTAATTTAAATAAAAAGTTGCAAATTAATTTTAATTAATGTTTTCAACATGAAAATGTATTGATGTTGAGTAGTAAAACTAGTAATACCATGATACCATAACCCCAAACAATATGAATATAAATATAGTCTAAGACAGTTTCAGTCAAGATTTTAAAGAAACAATTTGTTACTATTTAACATGATAGGGTTTAATGATAATTACAAAATTATTATTCACATGTTGATTTCTTGGTTTCTTTTATATGCCATAAACACACACACACACACACACACACAAACACACACACAGAGGGTGCCAAAAAATGTATACACTTTTTTTTTTAATTTTGAGAAAGAGTCTCACTCTGTTACCCTGGATAGAGCGTGTGGCATCATAGCTCACAGCAACCTCAAATTCCTGGGTTTGAGTGATCCTCTTGTCTCAGCCTCCTGAGTAGCTGGAACTACAGGCACCCACCACAATGCCTGGCTGTTTTAGTTTTTGAAGGGAGGAGGTCTTGCTCTTGCTCAGGCTGGTCTCGAACTCCTAAGCTCAGGTGATCCACCCTCCTCAGCCTCCCAGAGTGCTAGGATTGCAGGCATGAGCCACCACGCCCAGCCACCAAAAAATGTATACACATTTCAAGAATGGAAATCACTATATTAAAATTGTAGTTCTCAATATATACTGAAAACAAAAGATAAAACAAGTCACAATGAGCACCTCTTATAATTGCAGAAGTCAAACATGATGAGTATTACAGATTTCCTAAGTTTTTTCTTTCTTAAAATGTGTATATATTTTTCTCACCTTCTGTGTATATGTGTACAAGACATTTTGAAAGCAAAAGTAAAGAATAATATGTGCCCCCTCTAATATGATACTTGTAAAAAATGTGTTACTTATGCTTTTTTTTTGCTGTATAAATAATTTGGTGTTGAGATAAACACACAAATTTCATTTTCAATTGAAATGGAGTGATTCTGTCCTTGTTCTTGATGTTTATTTTCCTTTCTTTTTTTCTCTTACTTTTACTCCCTTCTTGCTTCTCTTTCTTTTATATATTCACTTATTTTTTTGAATCTCTCAAAGTTCTGTTGTTGTGGTTGAAATGCAGTGGCGTCGTCATAGCTCATTCCAGCCTCAAACTCCTGGGGTCAAATTATCCTCCCACCCCAGCTTCTTAGGAAGCTGGGACTATAGGCATATACCACAATGTCTAGCTAATTTTTCTTATTTTTAGCAAAGACATGATCTTTCTATGGTGCCCAGACTGGTCTTGAACTCCCATCTCAAGTAATCCTCCTGCCTTGGCTTCCCAAAGTGCTAGGATTACAGGTATAAGCCCAGTCTCTCTCTCTCTCTCTCTCTCTCTCTCAGCTTTCTGTCTTTTTGTGTCACTTATTACAACAGGGAAGTGAAGTAACTCAGGTTATAATTCTTCATGTTCACTTTATGAGAACTCTCCCTGTGTCTAGGACTAGGATCTCCCTCTCTTCCAGGCCTGGTGTGGTGGCTCACACCTGTAATCCTAGCACTCTGTGAGGCGGAGGCAGTGGATTGCTTGAGCTCAGGAGTTCAAGACCAGCCTGAGCAAAAGTGAGACCTTATCTCTACAAAAAATAGAAAAACTAGCTGGGCATTGTTGCGGGTGCCTGTAGTCCCAGCTACCTAGGAGGCTAGGGCAAGACTGCTTGAGCCCAAGAGTTTGAGGTTGAGCTATGAGGTCACAGCACTCAATGCCAGGGTGACAGAGGGAGACCTGTATATATATCCTTCTCTTTCATCTCTCACCACTCATCTTCAGACTTCACCACATTGGACATCAGTCATGTCTACAAAACAAAGCCTAATAAAATAGAAAAAACAGAAGATCATAATAAACCAATAAACGAATAAATAAGAAAGGTGCCAAGATTATAAAAACATCCAATACACTTCACCTCTAATCTATGTAATCCATGCGACACGTACAAACACCACAAATTAACAAGGGAGTGCATAAAAATTCCTTCTTCACAATAAATATTTCTATCTGAGTTTTTGTAGTGGAGTTTGTCTCTCTAAGACACTTGGTGTTTGTAAGTGTAGTGAGAAGAGGTGCTTTGGAAGAACCTTTTCTCTGTGCAATTGTGCTCAACAATTACCCGTGGCCTCCCATAATTCACATCAAAAACTATCAAAGAACCTAATTAAATGAATGGTCTATTCTACACTGCCATACGGGGCTGAAAGACTTTAAAAAACTGCTAATAGGACTGCTTGGTTATCATTCATTCATATGGGTGTAGAATTGCAGGGCATGTAAAATTCAAAAATCAATGTTTATGGTTTTTATTTATGTTTCTTGCAGAATCTCTAGGAACGTGTCCTAGAATCCTAGGATTCCCTGGTAAGAAACCCTGATAAGTGATGAAAAATATGCAATATCCTACTTGTGGGTAGTGGGAGTTGCTGTTGATATCTGGTTCAAAAATCATGAAGAAAAAGTGTCAAGCAAAGGAGAGTGAGTGCATCTAGAGTCTTTTTATACATGGAACATTACATTTGGGGGCAGAAATACAACTTGCTTTTGTGATGTAACAGTATTGAACATGTGGTTATAATGATACATTCAAGTACATATGCTGATGCCTACTCTTTCTGAAATCCCACTAAAATGACAGTAAAGGAATAAAGGCCATCATAAAGAATGTCTGAGAGGCTGGGCGCTGTGGCTTACACCTGTAATCCTAGCACTGTGGGAGGTTGACATAGGTAGATAGCTTGAGCTCATAGGTTCGAGACCAGCCTGAGCAAAAAGCAAGACCCTGTCTCTACTAAAAATAGAAAAACTGAGGCAAGAGGCTCACTTAAGCCCAAGAGTTGGAGGTTGCTGTGAGTGATGATGCCCCGGCAGTCTACCCAGGGCAACAACTTAAGACTCTGTCTCAGCTCGGTGCCTGTGGCTGAACGGACTAAGGCACCAGCCACATACACCTGAGCTGGTGGGTTCAAATCCAGCCCGGGCCCGCCAAACAACAATGACGGCTGCAACCCCAAAATGGCCAGGCGTTGTGGCGGGCGCCTGTAGTCCCAGCTACTTGGGAGGCAGAGGCAGGAGAGCCCAGGAATTGGAGATTGCTGTGAGCTGTGATGCCACTGCACTCTATCCAGGGTGACAGCTTGAAGCTCCGTCTCAAAAAACAAAACAAACAAACAAAAAAACTCTGTCTCAAAAAGATAAAAAAAAGAATGTCAGAGAATGTGCCACCAAATGAAAATTAGCAATGAAAATTCACAAGATCGACTGCTGCAGCTGGCTTAGTAGAGCGCGGGAAGCTGAACCTTGATGGCATGCAAACACAGAAGTCTACAAGAAGAAAAACGAGTAACGCCACAGATTCCTGGAAACAGGAGGCAACAGATGTTTGAAGGTGGGGCTGAAACAAACACACTTGTTTTGGGAGGCTGAGGTAAGAAGATCGCTTGAACCTGGGCATTAGTGGTTCTGTGAGTCATGGCGCCACCGCACCCTACTGGGGGCAAGAAAGTGAGACTCTGTCTTAAAAAAGATGTATAAAGTGTGGTGCATTATTTGGCTATTGCTGTATAACAAACCATCCCCCAGATGTAGTATCTTGAACCAACAAGCATTCATGTAGCTCACAGGTACGCCAGCAGGATGGCTGTAGGATGGCCGTGCTGATGCACCTGCGGTCATCTGCCGGTTGGGCAAGTGACTTTGCTGACTGTGGCTGGGCGTTCTCACATCTTTGGAGCTTTGGTGGATGCACTTAGGCTGCCTTGGCTCTACTCTGTGTGGTCTGTCATGCCCTAACAGGCTGAGTCTCTAGGCAGAGGCAGAGTCCCAAGAGAATGAGGAAAAAAGTTTGAAAAACTTCTTGATGCTTAAGCTCGACCTGGTGCACCATCATTTTTTCCCCTACTCTGGTTGACAAAGCAAGTTATAAGACCAGCTCAGATTCAAGAATTGGGGAAATAACTCTGTAGCTTCATGGGAGGAGTTACAAAAATATATTGCAAAGAGCATGAATATGGGGAGAAGAGAAGTCTTGTATTCAGTTTGGCTACCTATTACCAAGTAACCCTCAGAGTATTTTTCCTACCCTCCCTCCATAACTAGAACTGGGTACTATGGAATTTTTAAAAGTATTCAAAGAACCAAAATAACTATAAATTAAATATGTAATAAAAAATTTAAACTTTTAATAGAAAATTTAGAAAGGAAGTTGAGGAAAGTATTGTTTTTTTTTTTTTTTTTTTAGTGCTACGTGACAAATTACCACAAGTCTAGTGGCCTAAACAATACACATTTTAATCTTAGTTTCTGTGTGGTAGGAGTTCAGGCACAGGTTAGCAAGGACATTTGCTAGAGGTTCCCCCACAGCTGCCATTCAGGCTCCAGATGGGGTGATGGTCCCCGCAGAAAAGATCTGATTCCAAGCACATGTGTGGTTGTGTGACTGCTGGTCCTACAATTGGGTCACACAATTACAGAGACTGAGAAGTTTCAAGATCTGTAACCAGCAAGCTAGAAACCCAGAAGTGTCAATGATGTATTTCTAATCTGAGTCAAAAGGCCCAAGAACCAAAAGAGACGGTAGTGTAAATTCTAATCTTAGAACAGGCAGGTTGGAAACCTAAGAAGCATCCGTCCTTTTGAGTCTGAAGTTGGGAAGAGACCAACGTCCTGGTTTAAGCAGTAAAGCAGGAGTCCTCTCTTACTCAGCTTTTTGTTGTTTTCAGGCCTTTAATTGATTGGATGAGGCCTACCCTCTTTAGGGAGGGCAATCAGCTTTTTTCCCTAACTGCTGATTCCAATGTTAATCTCATTCAGAAACAGTCACACAGATGCACCCAGAATTATAGTGGACCAATAATCAGGTACCCTGTGGCAACACAATGTTGCTATTTTCGTTGTTAAAAGTCTTTATTTATTTACTTATGTTTTGAGATAGAGTCTTATTTTGTTGCCCTCGGTAGAGTGCTGTGGTGTCACGGCTCACAGCAACCTCAAACTCGGGCTCAAGCACTCCTCTTGCCTCAGCCTCCCAAGTAGCTGGGACTACAGCTGCCTGCCACAATGCCAGCTATTTTTACAGACAGAGTCTCGCTCTTGTTCAGGCTGATTCCAAACTCGTCAGCTCAGTCAATCCACCTGCCTCAGCTTCCCAGAGAGCTAGGCATGAGCCACCACGCCAGGCTAAAGTATTTTTTTTTTTTTTTTTGAGATAAGAGTGTTACTCTGTTGCCCTTGGTAGAGTGCTTTGGCATCATAACTCACAGCAACCTTAAACTCTTGGGCTCCAGTGGTCCTCTTGCCTCAGCCTTCCAAGTAATTGGGACTACAGGTGCCCGCCACAATGCCTGGCTAATCTAATTTTTCAATTTCTTAGTACAGATGGGGTCTCTCTCTTGCTCAGGCTGTTTTTCCTTAGGATTACAAGTGTGAGTCACCAGCCTTCCAGAATGTTAGGGTTATAGGCGTGAGCTACCATGCCCAGCAGTGTTAAAAGTCTTGTCAGGCTATGTGCCTTTTATAAATGCCTTTAGTAATAAATAATTCATGTAGTATATAATTCACCATTTTAAATTGTACCATTTTCAATAGCTTTTAGTGTAATCACAGAGATGTACAAATATCACCGTAGTCCAATTTTAGAACATTTTCATTGCCCTACCAAGAAATCTTTGTACTCGTTAGCAGTCACTATTTGACTTTTTAAAAAATTTATTTTTAAATTAAAACAATTTTAGTTATGGCTGAAATACATATAACATAAGATTTGCCATCTTATAAAAAATATAAGATAAATGGATAAATGGATATAATGGATAAATGTTTGTATCCTCTCTAAAATTCATGTCAAAATTGAATCCCTAATGTAACAGTGGTAAGATGTGGGGGCCTCTACCAGGTGATTAAGTCATGAGGATGGAGACTCCATAGACAAGGACACCAAAGCCTTGATCTTGAATTTCCCTGCTTCCAGAGCTGTAAGAAATACATTTTTGTTCTTATAAATTACCTAGTTATAGTTACTTTATTATGACAGTACAAGCCAAATAAGATGCCATTTTTATCATTTTTAGTGTATAGTTCAGTGTTAACTATATTCACATCGTTGTATAATCAATCTCCAGAACACACTGATCTTGAAAAACTGAAAGTCTAAATCTATTAGCTAATTCTCTATTTCCCCTGCCCCCAGCCCTTGACAGTCACCATTCTAATTTCTGTGTCTGTGAATTTAACTACTCTAGATACCTCATCCAAGTAGGACATGACGGTGTTTTTGTGACCAGTTTATTTCTAGTATAATGTTTTGAGATTCATTTATGTTATAGCATGGGTCATGATTTCCTTCTTTTTTAAAGGCTGAGCAATGTTTCACTGTCTATATACATGTACACTACATTTTGTTTATACATTCATCTATTGATGGGCATTTGGGTTCCTTCCACCTGTTGGCTATTGTGAATAATGCCATGAACATGGGTGTATAAATATCTCTTTGAGTCCTTGATTTCAATTCTTTTGGATATATACCTGTAAGTGGAATGGCTGTATCAGACAGTAATTTTGTGTTTAACTTTTTGAGGCATTCCCATACTGTTTTCCAAAGTGCTACACTGTTTTACGCCTTCAATAGTACACAAGGGTCCCAGTGTCTCCACATTCTTGCTAACACTAGCTATTTTCTATTTTTTTTAATAGGAACCATCCTAATGAATATGAGTAACCATCCTATGGATATCTCGTGGTTTTTATTTGCATTTTCCTGATGATTAGTGTTGTTGAACATCTTTTCATAAGCTTGTTGGTCATTTGTGTATCTTCTTTGGAGAAATGTCTAAGTTCTTTGCCCATTTTTAATTTGAGTTTTTGTTGTCATTGAGTTGCAGAAATTCTTTATACCGTATATCCTGGGTATTAACCTTTGGATATATGATTTGCAAATATTTTTCTCCCTTACTGGAGCTTGCCTTTTTACTTCATTGATTGTGTTCTTTAATGCATGGAAATTCTTTCATATTGATGTTGTACAACTTATGTATAATTTTTGTTATCTGTGCTTTTAGTGTCATATCAAAGAAATCATTTCCAAATTCAATGTTATACAACTTTTCCCTATATTTTCCTCTAATAGTTTTATAGCTTTTGGTTTTACATTTAGATCTTAGATAAATTTCGAGTTAATTTTTGTATATGATGTAAGGAAAGGGTCCAACTGCATTTGTTGCATCTACAATTTGATCTCTAGAAGTATATATATATGTGTATATATATATATGTAGAGAGAGAGAGAGAGATAGAAATTTTGAAATTGTAAATTTTAAAAAGGAAAAAATGTAAGCAATATATTCTTTTTAATGTACCCAAAGGTACTATGTTTGCAACTTGAGGTTATTTTATATGATTCCAATTGTATAATCCTTAAGATTATTGTGGAGCAGGTGGTAGTAAAGATTTAAGTAAGCTAATCAATATCTGATGACCTTCCCTTAAATATTGTATCATTAAAAATACTGAGAAATTGCCAGGCACAGTGCCTCATGACTGTAATCCTAGCACTTTGGGAAGATCACTTGAGGTCACAAGTTTGAGACCAATCTGGGCAACATAAAGACTCTCATCTCTATAAAAGTAAGAAAAACAATCTAGGGTGCCTATAGCCCTACTTACTTAGGAGGCTGAAGTGGGAGGATCATTTGAGTCCAGGAGTTTGAGGTTCCAGTAAGCTATGATGATACAACCTGGCAGTCTAGCCTGGGCGACCGAGCAATACCTCTCTTAAGAAAACAACAACAACAACAACAACAACAAAAAGTTGAGAGCCCAAAACTTTTCCATTTTAGAGATAAAGGCTCTTGAAAAAAGAACAACAGAACTATTTCCTGTACCTTACTCTCAAATATTTCTAGTTTTTTCTTAGGCCTTTGACATTATAATTTCATCACTGTAAAAATAAAAGGGTGAAACTAGATTATAAAATTTAAATTATGTGGAAAAGGAATCCAGTGTTATTTTCTAACTAACAAAGCATAAGTTATTTCTCAAATGATTGTTTCCCACTATATAATTATCATTCTCAAATGGGTGGAGGGTAGAGTGAAGAACTGGGAAAGGGGAGGGACAAGAAAGTAGAAGAGAATCAAACGTCCTGCCCATGAACATCATTATTCCCTATGCTTTCAACAGGATGCAGTTCTTTTCCCTAAATGACTTTCCAGAAAGTATATTTTAAATATTATTTAAAATTTGTTTGCAAAAGGAACTCTGATTTTTCCTAATGTTCTCTTTAAAAAGCCAATGAAATGTAGGTTTGAGGCCAAAAGAAAAGAGTATTGGTGTTGTTTCTACTATGTTGGTGGCAGAACTCAGGAGACTGCAAATAAATCTTTTTTTTTAATGCAAAATTTTATTGCAAAGCTTTATGCCTAAAATCTAGACAATTACACTCCAGGATTTCTACTAATGAATACCACATGGTAGACTCAATAACTTCAGCTGCAGGGTAGAGAATACTGTGTTAGAGCTATTCGGATAATGAATAGCTATCTAGGTCCATTTCAGCTGGAGCAAGTCAACTGTATTGAATGTGAGTGAAACATTAATTCTTTATAAGAATATACCCAATTGGCAGACACTTTGACATGTAATATACATTAGTTCAGCATGCCGCCCCTACGGAATCATTTTATCCCTTGCTGGAGTTTGCACTTACGTGCATGCCTCTCTCCAATCTCCTGAATCTGTCTTTGGGGTATCACTTACATATACTTATGAAACATACATTTTTAAGCAGACACATGAATGAGAATGGTTCCAGTTTTTTGAAAATGTTAGTTTGTCATTATTTCTGTTTGTTCTGCAAATATCACATGGCTTTCTTCCTCCCTCTGGGACCACGCCTCAGTTCTCTTTCCCCTTCTTGGGACTTTGAAAACTATCCCCTCTTTTATCTTTTCTGAAGTCTTATAAAAGCAAAGGAAAAAGAATATTCCACATTAGTATTGGACACCAAGGATACCTGAGGTTTGCTCTGGGTCCCAAATTAAAAAAAATCGAGACATGAAAAGGGAGATGCGTATCTTCCTGCAGAGGTTATTCTCACGGGACAAAGTCTTGCTTTTGAAAGCCAGCCTTGGGCATCAGCAACAGGAAATGCAGAAGGAATAAATCTGTCAGACTCATTTTCCTTTCTGTGTTACAGTAGAGTTGTTTTTGTTTTCTTCCTCCTCTTCTTGGATGAAAGCCCAGGTTCCCTGTGACTGGTATGAATCCCTTAAGCAGAAACAGGGAGTGGGCTCGGGGTGGGGGTAGAAGGCAATGCTTTCCAAGTTCAGCCTGAGACACGTAACGTTCCTAACCATAGCGATGACAGGAATTTCAGACTTCTACAATTTAGTTACCTCCTTATACAGCATTTTTATCATATTTTGATCATGTGATTGTAAACGAATTTCACTTTGTTCAAATTTTGAAACACACACACACAACTACACACCAGTTTTTGTGGCCTCAAAGGAGCTCTTGGGTTGCTCTGCCCTCCAGGAGAGGCAAGAGAGGTCAAGTGAAGGTTCAGCTAATCTCATTCTTAATCCCTCCCTTCTAGAACAACACCAGAGTTTGTTTATGCTTCTATGTGACATTTAGGAGGACAATAGATTAAAATCCTGTCCCTTTCCCTGTTTTAAAACTGCCCTGCGCCACCAGGCTTAGCGCTAATTCAGGTAGTAGACCCTTTCCCAGAATGAGTCTTTGCTTTGCCATTTCTCTCATTTGTTAGGAACTCTGTGGTCATTTGAAATTTTGTTGAAGCGCAAGTTTGAATTTCAAGTCCGCTTGGGTTCTAATGAGAGAACCCACTATAGATTCTATAACTCCTCTTGGGCTTGGTTTTATATAATAACCTGGGTAGATCCACCATTGGCAATTCTTTTCTACAAAGGGGCAGATGGTAAATTCTTTAAGTTCAGGTTTTGCAGGCCACATAGGAACTCTGTTGATACGTCTTCTTTTTTTCCTCCTTCTCCTTCTTTTTCAACTCTTAGAAAATGTAAAAATTGTTCTTATCTGGAGGGAGGGTCTGGGAGGCTGGATCTGTCACAGGATGATAGCCTATCAACATGTTTTAGGTAATATTATCCTTCCTTTAAGATTAAGCACCATTGCTCAGAGAGGGGAAGTAATTAATCCCAGGTTGCACAGCTCACAATAAGGCAAACCTTAGCCTGGGCAAATCTGAGTCCATTTTCTGCTATACCATATATTATAATTTATTTCTGACTCTATTTCATGTTCTTCAGAGAAACAGAGATATGACTTTTTTTTTATTTTGTCTTCATTACCATTTTCTTTGAATCTCTTACTACAAGACATACATCCATGAGAATGTCTCAATTTCTCAGATACATAATCAAAAATTAATGTGAAACAGGATATAGAACCTAGGTTAGGTACCAAAATTCTTAAGTTGTCAGTCAATGAAGATGATTCTAACAACATCTCAGAGCTGGAAATGAAGTCGCTTTTTTATATTGTTGTTCACCAATTTTTAAAAACACATCCAACAATATTAAACAAAACTTCCCAACAAAATGGCCGGGGGTTGTGGTGGGCGCCTGTAGTCCCAGCTACTTGGGAGCCTAAGGCAAGAGAATCACTTGAGACCAAGAGTTTGAGGTTGTTGTGAGCTGTGACACCATGGCACTCCACTCAAGATGACAGCTTGAGACTTTGTCTCAATAAAAAAAAAGAAAAAACAAATCCACCCCCCCCCCAAAAAAAACGACTTCTAAACAAGCAGTTTAAGGTAGAAGCATGAGATGATACCCAGGAATCTCCCTGAAATACTAGACTCTAGTCTAAGCGTAGGAGTTTTTATAAGTCATTTTTTCCCTCCCCTGATAGCAGGGAATGAAGTAAGAGAGTTGATCCAGCCCCTATCCTGAACATACTTATTTGTTCTGCTCTCTGTAAGCAGGAGACAGTATTGCACAGGGGTTCAAAGCCCACCTGAATGGGCTTGCTGCTTGTGTTAATGTTATATTACAGGTGTTGTCACTGGCCAAATTACTTAAGCTAAATATTCATATGTTTTCCTATGTAAACTGGGACAACAGTAATATATGCCTCATGTGTAGACTAAATGAAATAATACATGAATAATAATAAATGAAATGTAAAGCTCTTAGCACTTAGAAGTAAGTGTGCAAAAAGTTCAGCTATTGGTATGGCTGTGGTTGTTGCCATCACCTCTTCCTGGTGGGTAGACAAGTTGGCCTTACAGAGTAGCATGCTTCGGACTGACATTTTGCTTTCATTGTCTGCTCGACTTCTAAATATAGCTTCATACCTTTATTGTTTTGGGATTTTCCTTACCTCCATATCTTGTGGTCCCAAGAACATAATGACCCCTTCTATGGCCAGGCCCAGTTCTTATACTTCCAGAGGGAAAAGGAATTCAACCAAGAATATCCTAATGATTTAAACAGCCTGAGGGCATGTTGCCAGGCTCTGCTAGCCTTTCCAGAGAATGTCATAATGGACATAGGAAATATGACGATTGAGACATCCCTGAGACACCGGGATGAAAACTGCTCCCACTAGATTTTAGTTGTAACAGCTGCCACTTCAGTGACCTTCAGGTGGAGGGGATGTTCAGAGGCCATTTAGGGTTTGAACAGCTCCAGGATCTTGTGAGGCTGCAGTCCCAACCCCAGGCTATGGACTGGTACTGGACTGTAGCCCCTAGGAACTGGGCTGCACAGCAGGGGGCGAGTGGCAGGTGAGTGAAGCTTCCTCTGTATTTACAGCCTCTCCGCATCACTCCCACAACTGCCTGGGCTCCACCTCCTCTCAGAGCAGCAGTGGCATTAGATTTTCAGAGGAGCTTGAACCCTACTGTAAGCTGCAGATGTGAGGGGTCTAGGTTGTGAGCTCCTTATAAGAATCTAATGTCTGAAGACCTCAGATGGGGCCGAGGACATAAGCAACACATTTTGGGACTGTCTAGTTGCAAGAAAACAAGCTCAGGGCTCCCACTGATTCTATGTTATGGTGAGTTGTATAATTATTTCATTATCTATTATAATCTAATAATAACAGAAATAAAGTGCACAATAAATGTAATGCACTTGAATCATTCTGAAACCATTCTCCTCTCAGTCTGTGAAAAAATTGTCTTCCGTGAAACAAGGTTTCCGGAGCCAAAAATGTTGGGGACCAGTGTTGGAAGCAGCATCTTGGCACCTCTCTTCTTTGGGTGGATATAATCTCCCTTTCTCTGTGTATTTGTAATACTGTATTTATCACTCTGTACGGCACATTAAACTGCACTGGGAAACTTAAAAGATACTGATTCCTTATCAATTAAATAAGAATGCTTTCAGTTAGAGGCTTGATTTCTTTTTCTTGTTTTTTTTAAGTTCCCCAGTCAATGTGTGACCAGGCCTGAGAACAGCACCAAGCACCTTGGGTGTACCTCTTGTGTCCCAGTTATTCTTATTTTTAAAATAAACACTATTAACGTATTGTACATACAACCTATATTGCAGTTTTGTTTTTTTTTTTGAGACAGAGTCTTAAGCTGTCACCCTGGATAGAGTGCTGTGGCATCACAGCTCACAGCAACCTCCAATTCCTGGGCTCAAGCGAGTCTCCTGCCTCTGCCTCCCAAGTAGGTGGGACTACAGGCACCCGCCATAACGCCCGGCCATTCCTTGGT
>CAUYON010170376.1:0-48638 GCA_963573935.1 Arctocebus calabarensis
AACAATGACAGCTGCAACCAAAAAAAAAAAAAAAATGGCCAGGCGTTGTGGCGGGCACCTATAGTCCCAGCTACTTGGGAGACAGAGGCAAGAGACTTGCTTGAGCCCAGGAATTGGAGGTTGCTGTGAGCTGTGATGCCACAGCACTCTACCCAGGGTGACAGCTTGAGGCTCTATCTCAAAAAAATAAATAAATAAATAAATAAAATTGTATTCTCATCAATGTGTTTACAATTTCTTTTTAAGGACAGAACATTAGAAATTACAATTAAGGACTACAAAAGAATATGAAAATGCTATACAACAGTGTGTGTTACTGACTCATGCACAGAAATCTAGGAGTTCATGAAAGGACCAATCACTATGGGGAAAGTTCTCTGGAAAAGGTGAGGCTTGAATGAGGTGGGACCTGGATAAGTGACAGGAGGCGGAAGGCTGTTCCAAGGTGGGCATACTAAGGGTCGATTGCTACACAACAAATAACCTCAAAACATAAAGGGTCAAAACATTATTTATTGTCTCATAGTTTCTATGAGTGAAGAGTCCAGGTGTGGTTTAACTAGATCCTCTGGTTCAAGGTCCCTCATCACGCTGCTATCAAGGTGTTGGCTGGGGCTGTAGTTGTCTCAGGGATTGACTGGAAGAGGATCCACTACAAGCTCACTCTTGTGGATTTTTTCCGGCCTGAGTCCTCATGTGGGCATTCCCACGGGACTCCCCAGAACATGGCAGCTTGCTTCCTTGAGAATTCTGAGGAAGAGAGGGCATCCAAGCCAAA
The DNA here is from genome assembly GCA_963573935.1 of Arctocebus calabarensis. NCBI lineage: Eukaryota > Metazoa > Chordata > Mammalia > Primates > Lorisidae > Arctocebus > Arctocebus calabarensis. The sequence continues at coordinate 779 of CAUYON010170376.1, forward strand.
AGACATAGTCTCTGTGTAACCTAATCCAGAAAATGAAAATCCATCACTTCCACCATATCCTATTTGGTAGAAGCAAGTCCGTAAATGCAGAGGAGATTACCTGGAGGTGGGAACCATGGGGCCAACTAGAGGCTGCTTACTACAGGACATTAACCCAGTGGAGCAGGTTAAGAGAGGGTTCAGAAACTCTGGTTGTCACCAAATTGTTTAAAGACCTCTGACTACAAGGCTAAACAGATATGATTTTATTTTATAAGTCCCAGTACTTTTCAGACTTTATTGTGCATACAAAGTACTTGGAGATATTGTTTCCAAAGCAGATTTTTGAGCTTAGGCTATAATGATTCTAATTCAATCTATCTGGGGGCAGGCTCAGAAATATGAATTTGTTACAAGTAACCTAACTGATTCGGATGCAGTTGGTCTAAAAACATGCTCTGAGAAATTCTGTAAACAGAAGAGGAACTATTGATTTTGATTTTTTTTTTTTTTTAGAAACAGAGTCTCACTCTGTTGCCCAGGCTAGAGTGCCATGGCATCAAGCCTCGTTCACAGCCATCTCAAACTCATATGAGTTCAAATGATCCTCCTGCCTCAGCCTCCCAAGTAGCTGGGGCTAACACAAGCTCCCGCTACAACACCCAGTTAATTTTTCTATTTTTAGTGCAGATGGGATCTCACTCTTGCTCAGGATGGTCTTTAACTCCCGAGTTCCAAGAAATCTCCTGCCTTGCCTCCCAGACTTCTAGGATTACAGGTACAAGTCACCACACCTGGGCCTTGACTTTTTAATATAAGGAAGATGTGCCCAAATTCTCCTGCCCTGACTGCAGAGAAATTGACATTAGATGCAGTCAAGGCATCTCTAGAATAATGGATCTGCCTGAATATTTGAATCTCCTGGGAGAAAGCTTTGAAAATACTAATGTATAGCATATAGCCCCAAAGATTTTTATTGAATCGGTTTGGGTCTCTGGCTTCCTAGCTAATTCAACCATTTCCCTCTCCTATAGCCAGCCCTTCCCTCCCCTTGGTGGGGAAACCACTGGTCTTAAGGTCTTGCTATTCCAAGTATAGTTTATACCAACAGCATTAGTATCACCTGGAAGTTTTTCAGAATGCAGAATTTCTTGTACCACCCTAGAGCTATTGAATCAGAATCTACATTTTAGCAAGATTCCCCAGGTGAGTCATACACATATTAAGATTTGAGAAGCACTGATCTAGGAAATCCATCATTACTAAAGAATTTCCTGGAGGTGGAAAAATATAAGTTACTTTTCCTAAATGCCACCCAAGAATTCATATATGTGAAAAATATCCCTGAAGGGACTCTGATGTGCAGGTGGGCCTGGGACTTGCTGGTAAATAACCAGTCATCTCCAAATCAGGTTTAGATAATTTGTGTTACTAATATCATAAATATTCGTACTGGGGTGATATTGTGTCCTTGTATGCTTCTTGATATAACATAATTCTAGGTATGACCATATCTCATTCATCCACAAGCAAATTAGGAAATGAATTAATATTTATTGAGTCAATATACTTTTTACCACCCCATCAGGGATTATGTGATGAAGCCCAGGATCTTGTGCCATACAACTCCAACTCAAAAAAAAAGCTATAATAAATAACATAATGCATTAGTGTCTGATTGAGTCTGATTATTAGGAAGAGGAGGGACAGGAGACATGAGAACATGTGTCTCTAGTGAACCCTTTCTCCAGCAAGGTGGATAGGACAGGAAGTTCTGACCCATGTTGGCTGGGGCAACTCAGAACATGAGATGGGCAAGAGGTGAGCATGAAAAACAAACCCTAGAGCCAAGGACAAGGGACAAAAATGAAAAAAGAATCCAGATAAGAATTAAGGTTAAAAACCTGGAGAAATTCAGGTCATTCCTGAGCTTGCTGATAGGTAATTGAGGAGGCCTTTTGAATAATACCTGAAGTCTCAGATTTAGGGGGAGACGGGGCCACTGCAGGACCTACCAAGTGTTTCTGTAGAAATCCCAAAGCCAGATAAATGCCATGAACACCAGCTATTACTTTTGTATTGTTCATGGTACCCTCATTCCAATAGTAAAGGCAATTGAGAGTTGGCTAAATTTATATTATTTTGCCTCCATTGTTCTAGTTCTGTGATTTTTATCCATCATGAGAAGGGCTCACTTGAAAGAATTCAGAGCAGTGAAGAGAAATCCCAAAAAGTGTCTGCTAACCCACTAAAAAATCTGAATTCGCCTGTCAGAGGATGGGAGGGACTAGGCCTGCCCCTCCCACCAGGCTCCAAGCAGGGGAGCATGCTGTCAGCTAGACACAGAAGCTTCTTATATAATGGCCAAAAGCAGCAAGGAGTCCTGTGTCCAAGTGCCATCAGCTAACTGCACTGGCAAACAGGTCATCCGACATGGTAGAATCACAATTATAAGTGAGAGGCAAGAGAAAAGAAGGGAATCTAACACCATGTGAGTGTACCCCTCCTCCTGCCACAGGAGGCCACATCCAACCATTGGAGAGAATGTTATTTCTATCATGCAACACACTGTATATTCTGAAGGTGTCACAACCTTAAAAAGTGACTCATTACACCATCCTGAAAGTTCCTAGGGATTGTAAGAGTCCAAATAAGGAAATGGACTCAAAGAAATTCAAGTCGTGACCTTCATCATGAACAATTAAGAGTTTAAACAGAAAATTAGAATCATTGAATTTGAAAGCCAAAAGGATCTTAAAGGTTAAGCAGGAATCTCTCCATTCAATTTACATGTTCATTAAATATTGATTGAATAAATTATCATCCAACCTCAATTTAAATATCTTCAATGACAGTTTTTATTTCAAAAAATCATTTCCTATACCAAATTGAAATCTGCCTCCCTGTAACTTTCTATCTTTGTATTTGTTATGCCTTCTGGAGCAACACAGACTGAGTTCACCTTCACGTATTCAAATATCTGAAGATAGCTATCATGTCCAACCATTCCTCACAACTGCCTAATAAATTCTAAGCTCCTTAGGGAAGAACCCAAGTTCAATATATTTTCCTGTACCATTCAATTCTTAATAGAGTGACTAACATGCTGTGGGTAGTCAATAAATACGTGTTGAATACATGAATTAATATCTGTGTGTCCACCTAACCAAAGTTTCTGCTTAGCTGTCCCAAGACTTAAATCGCTATCTTTCTTGCAAATATAGTCATTTTTTAAAGTCCCCTATCTCAGTGAATAATACAATCATCTCAGACTGTCCACTGCTCTCCATCATCCACTACCATCACCCTGGTTTTAACTATCATCTTCTTCTTGGAATTAATCTCTATATCTTTTTAAATAAGCTATTTGCTTCTGATACCTCCCAATATGTCCTCCCCAAAGCAGCCAGAGTGTTCTCCTCAAAATGCCAATATGATTATTTCATGTTCCTGATTAAAAATTCTTCAGCAACTTTCCATTGCTCATAGGCATAATACCAAAATCCTTAAAAAACCTCTAAGACCCAGCACAGTCTGGCCCCCTTCTGCCTGCTCTGCTGCACCCCTCACTTTCCACATTCCTGTCAAACTTGTCTTTTTCCAATTACTTGAATATATCAGGTGCCTCCAACCCCAGGGCCTTTGCACATATTATTCTCTCCCTGTGAATCACTCCTCCTACCTCCTCAACACCTGTTTAACTCCTATTCATCTTTTAGATCAAAGTCATGTCCATATTAATTCCTCAAAATCATCTTAGGACTCCTGACAAGTTCAAGTTTGGGGGATTTTAAAATGCTTCCATATAAGGTTTTGTAATATTCCATTAATTTGATAATGCCTGTTTCTTCACTAGTTTGTAGGCTTTGTGAAATCAAGGACCATCTCTGGTTTTACTTGTCATCAAATCTGACAAATTGCATAAACATAGCTCTGTGAATAAATTGCCCAGAATTTGGTCATCATCATAGACTCTGGGCTACAGTAGGGTCCCCACACTTGCCACATTCTGATTTTTCAGCGGTCTTGGAGACTCCAACATCACTCTGAGCTGAAGTCTAAGACTTCTCGGAAGTATTGGTTTTCACCCCTTCTGTCTGACATACTCAAGAGCCCATTCTTGGGCACAGAGGACAACTGAACAGGGTCAGAGGGGGGCTCCACGGGTCTGAGCAGCTCCCACTGGGACCCTGAACAGGTAAGTAAAACCTGCCCAGAGACTCTAGCTAGCTATGAGGAAATCAGGGGGCTTGATATGATTGTTATTTTCTCAGCGACTCCTGGCTAGGCTTATGATGAGCCCTTTTGGTGTTTTTATTTTGTGTGGCTATTTTCAGTAGCTATATTATTAAAATGCACAAGTCTGTAATTACAGAGATGCATATTCTCATCCCTCAAATATGTACTGAGCACGGACAATGCTCCTGGTGCTGTGCCACATGCTGAGTTACAAAAGCAACCAAAGCTCAGTTCCTGTCCTGCACGGGCTCTTTGTAGTGGGAGAAACAGACAGGAAAATAGACACTTACGGGTAGAGAAAGGAGCAAACAGTACTGCAGACGGAGGAAGGAAGCCAGGGCTCGAGCTGGAGAGGGCCTCCCAGAGGAGGGACATGTGCTTCTTCAGGAACACGGGCTCCCCTGAGGAGGGTACACTTGTGGGGTCCTCAAGATGGACCAGGGAGGAAGAGCATCCTCACCAGCTCACACACCAGCACTCACACACTCACACACACACAAGAGGCCTGCAGTGTTTACAAGTTAATACAAATAACTGAAAATAAACTGAAATGGATGGAAAATACTGAGCCCTAAACCAGACACCAGTTCGTCTGTCTTTGTGGAGAAACGACTGTGTCCCAGAGCTTTCGTAGGGGCTCTATAACCACAGGATGCAGCTAATTCCCTGCCAGATTAAGCTTTGATATTTCTAAAATGCAGCTACTGGACACACATGAAACAGACCAATTAAAATGGTACTAAAGATTGAAAATTAAGAAAAGCAAAGAGGGCAGGACATGGTGGCCCATGCCTACACACTCTGGGAGATTGAGGCAGGAGGATCCCTTGAGGTCAGAAGTTCAGGACCAGCCTGAGCAAGAGGGAGACCACCCCATTTCTACTAAAAATACCAAATTAGAAAAATTAGTGGGGCACGGTAGTGCACACCTGTAGTCCCAGCAACATGGGAGGCTGAGGCAGGAGGATCGCTTCAGCCCAAAGAATTTAAGGTTGCTGGGAGCTAGGCTGACTCTACTCAGGGCAACAGTTAAGACTCTTATCTCCAATAAAAAAAAAAAAAGAAGAAGAAGAAGAAGAAGAAGAGAGAAAAGGAAAGAAAAGAAGAAGGGGAGAAGGAAAGAACATTGCTTTCTTGAATAATGATGACTCCCTTGAACTCTTTGCTATTAAAGAACCATTTAGCACTGCTGGGCACTGACCTCCTTCCTCCCATCCCGCTAATGAAGACCGTGGAAACCCAGAGAAAGCATTAAGGAAGTCCCATGCTCTACTGGGAAGCCAACAATGCTGGTGGGGCTGGCAGTGAACTCTCACTTGGGTGTGCTCTTTGATCTCATTTGGTGTGAAATAGCAAGACTTCTTCTCAGATATGCGAGCACCTTATAGCCTCCTGGATTTATAAATCTTTATCTGGGCTAGATTGAGCCATTTTGTTCATGGAGCTGTTTTTAATCGAAGCAAGAGTAAAATTTTTCTCCTGTGAAGTATAAAAAAACAATTCGGCTATACAAAAAAAAAAAACAAAAACAATAATTCAGCTATAAAGTGAGCAGTTCTGATTCTGCTTTCTGCTTCTCTACAGCTATCTCTTCTGAGAGCTCTGGAGGAAAACAACCATCACATTCATGTCAACCTTCCATATTTTCTTCTGTGTATTAAGTCAACTCTGCCGTGGTAACAACAGCATCAGGACCTCAATGGCTTCCAGCAATAAACATTTGCTTTCTGCTCCTGCTTTTACTATACATTGGTGGCTACAAGTGGGCTGCTAAGCTCTGTTTCCTGTGTCTTCCCATTCCAGAGTCCGGACTGGAAGATAAGTCAATATTTGTGACAAACTGTTCTTATGGCAGATAAGAAAGAACAAGGGAGCTGCTAACAGAAAGTCAAGATGGGCCAGGCACGGTGGCTGACGCCTATAATCCTAGCACTCTGGGAAGCTGAATCAGGTGGATCCCGTGAGCTCAGCAGTTCAAGACCAGACTGAGCAAGAGCCCATCTGTGCTAAAAATAGAAAAATTATCCAGAGGTTGTGATTACAGGGAGCACCTGTAGTCGCAGCTACTTGAGAAGCTGAAGCAGGAGGATCACTTGAGCCCAGGAGTATGAAGTTGCTGTGAGCTATCATGCCACATGGAGTGAGACTGTCGAAAGAAAGAAAGAAAGAAAGAAAGAAAGAAAGAAAGAAAGAAAGAAAGAAAGAAAGAAAGAAAGAAAGAAAGAAAGAAAGAAAGAAAGAAAGAAAGAAAGAAAGAGAAAAAGAAAGGAAGGAAACTCAAGATGGTTCTTAAAGTCTCTGCTCAGGCACAGCAGACATCACGTCTGCTCACACCCATCAGCCAAGGCCTTCCACAGCCAAGCCCACCCAGAGGGGCGTGCACCCCTCCTACAGAAGGCACTGCAAGGCACACAGCAAAGGGTGGGGATTGATCATCCTTGTGCACAGAAGGAGGGATCAAATCCTTCAGAATAATAATTACAGCCTACCACACCCTCTGACTCTACTGTGTAATTTATCTTCATTATGGGGAGTTTCTCCTGACGTCAACTAAAAAGGAAATTTTTTTCCTTCTTAGAATCATTGCAAAACTCTGGGGCAATTACTTGCCAAATTGTTCTTCAGAATGTCACTCTCCCTCAAGATGGTAACAGTTGTTACACAATTCAAAAGAAGTCCGTAGTCAGATAATTTTGGCAAAAGCTACATGTTAATAGCCCCCTCTTAATATTTACAGTTATTACCATATTAACTGCTCTGAGAACCCCTGCTATAAAGATGCCTATTCTACGGATTGGGGTCACAGAATTCTTTTTGAAATGGCACACCCATTAATACCTCATGAAATTTTAGAGGCAAACACTGTCCCGCAGGACTATGGGGGTTTCTGTCAGTTGAATTGCTGCCGTTTCCTCTCTTCTGAGCTTCCAGACTGAAGGACACCTAATGATGACATTGAGAAGAGGTGTGCCCAAGGCCAACGAGTCTGTGTCCAGAAGGACACTTGCATTTGGCTAAGACCAAACTCAACATCGGGAATCTGAAAATGCTTTCCATATACCAATCTTTGCCTACTGAATTAAGTATAACACTTGGCATTGGCTTTGCATTCCTTCCTTTCTTTATACAACAAATACATCTTGAGTCCTACTCCGTTCCAAGTACTGAGCCAGGCACTGAGTACACAGTGTGAACAAAACAGACATGGCTCCTGGCCTCGTGAATATACCAGTTTAAAGTAAGAGGAGACAGACACAGGTAAATAGCTGGCGATCATACAGCCTCCCCGTGGGGTACTACACTGTCAGCCCCCCTTCCTTCTCAAAATGCTTCCCACACTTAGCTTCCGAGATGCCGTACTGCCATGGGTGTCTACACCACTAGCTGCTTCATCTCCATCCCCTTGGGTGGCCCATCCTCCTCTATTAAGCTTCCAAGTACTACAACACCCAGGGCCATTGCCTGAACCTCTCTTTTCTATCTCTCCCTAGATCTTATTCATGATCCCGGCTTTGCATTACACGCACACTCGTGACTCTCACATTTGTGTCTCCGATGCAAAACTCTCCTCTGAGGCTACAATCACCCCCCACCTCCTTCAGTGGAATCACTTTAGCACTTTCCTCTCTTATTTCATGTGTTTTCCCTTTAGCCATGAATGTTTGGATACCTCCTTCATCCTCCTCCTAATTTATATCCCCTCAAGGGCTGGGATCTTTGGTCTGTTTCATCTTCAGTTACTGCAGTGTGTTGCATAATAACTGTTTAATACGTGATTATTGAGTTCAATGTTGGAACCGAATTCCTGCTTTAGGGATCACAGATACACAGATGTAATGAAAGGGAATATTTCATTTAAAGAAATAATGCCTCATCCTTTAGCATTTCCAAAGGAACAACCTCAAATGAGAGAACACATACATATATTGGCAAGAGGTGAATATTTAAGTTTAAAAATGCTAAATCGAGCCAGTATCATCCCTTGTGGTCACAGAAACTGCTCAAAGGTTTTATAAATTGCCAGCCTTCCTGCTCCCCATCTGGCGATACTGCTGTGTTACAGCCATGGATGACTTACTCTTCACAATACCCTTCACTTGGATCTGAAATGAAAAGACAAAAAGAAGACAAGGGACTTGGGTAAAACTCTCCCACCCTCCAGAGTAACTGTTCAGTCGCATGATGCTGACTCCTCAATTTGGACTCAGGGCCAAAGAGGAGGTCAGAAGAGGAAGACTCCCCAGATTCTAGAAAGATGTTTCAGCAGCAGTTCTAATAATAGCGTGCGGCAACTGCACCTCTGGCCCTTCATCGGAATTTTAATGCTGTTCTTTCCCAGCCTCTCCCAAGGCCTCTTCCATCAGTCAAAATCGGCTGAGTTTCCTAATGTGTTTCGAAGAAAAGAGGACTGATAGAACCTAAGGATTGCGAGAGCAAAGCTAAGAGCCTTTTTATATTGCTGATCGGCTGAGTGAGTCAGGGTCCCGATCACCACCCCGGAGAGTCCCCGGTTATAATGTGCATGCCGTTCCATCTGCACAGCTCCCATGTGTGTGCACAGAGAGGCTGCTTTTTTCTCATCCTGGTTACCTTAGAAGAAGTTTGTCCTCAGCACATACTTGAAGCTCAGTGCTGAGCCTATCAAAATAAGAGGAAAATTATTGGCTCGGCGCCTGGGGCTCAACGAGCTAAGGCGCCAGCCACGTACACCTGAGCTGGCGGGTTCGAATCCAGCCCCCGGTCCCGCCAAACAACAAAGACGCCTGCAACCAAAAAAAAAAAAAAAAAAAATGGCCCAGGAATTGGAGGTTGCTGTGAGCTGCAATGCCACGGCACTCTATCCAGGGTGACAGCTTGAGGCTCTGTCTCAAAAAAAAAAAAAAAAAAGAGGAAAATTGTTCAGAATTGCAACTTTTCTGCAAAAATCAACATTTCTCAAAGGCCATGGTCTCCACTAGTGTCCTTTCCCTATTGTAATTCCCTGGATATATAGTTTATACTCTAACATTTACTAACAAGGAGTCCCCTGGGCAGGCAGTGGCATTGGGAATTTCTGCTCGGTGCTTGGTGTCCTGTCCAACCACGTGGAGAGTCAACACAAACACAGCAGATTTGTGAATAAAGGCAACAGTCATCCTAGCACACTGCAGCTGTGACTCAGCTCAGCCTCTGGGTCACCGATCTGAGACTTGAGCTGGCACTTTTAAAAATAAGGTATTCTGATGGAGACAGATCATTGTCAGTTGAATCTTCCACAAATCCTCTTTCCCTGGACCCTTGGCCTCCAGCTTCTTGGCACGTGCTATTCCCTGTGCATATTTTGCTATCCTCCATCCTTGGTTTCTCCCCACAACCTGGACACCGCGGCTGGGTTAGATTGATACCGTGTGCTCTGCCCAACGTACTGTGCTTTCACGCATGATGTTATTTCAGTTTGATGGATGCCGAGGTTGTTCATCACGCAAGGGCAGTCCCGCTACACAGAGTGTGCCCTTAGCCCTCCTACCTGTGCCTTCCCAATTCCCCACAGTCACTACTCAGTTGCACACATGTGCTAACGCTCAGACCACTTTGCAGTCAAAGCCCTGCCAACTGGAGGGCTTGTATTTCTATTCAGTAATCTTTTCATTCACTCATACTAAGCATTCATTATACCGCTCAATGTTAAGAGCCCTTTAACTTGTCATATACATGATGTATATAACAGCCCTTGCATTCTAAACTAGGCTTTGCCACAGCAATATATAAAACAATCACTCTTAACTGTGGTGTCTCTGGTGAATGTTATAAATAAATTGTATTTCCCCCAGTCCTTGCCGCTACACCTGTCTCCACTCATCAATGAATACCCATTGTGAACCCCACATAACCAGTGAGAAGGCCTGTGAGACAGAGGTCGTGGCTACAGGCAGCAGCAGGTGCAAAGTGAGCCCTTGGGGCATGGCCAGGACACTGGGTCATAGTAGCCAAGCCATTACAGGGTCAAGATCCTGTTCAAATACTGTACTTTCTCTCCCACTTCACAGTTTTGAGTCCCCAAAGCTAACCTCAGGGCCGCTTTTTATTTTTATGTCTTCACAGCTACCTTCCCCAAAGTGCCCGCAGTGATTTTGTTTCTGTCTCATTGTTTCCCCAGTTAGCTCCGACTCCATATTTGGCATTCTTTCAACCTGGCTCCTCTTTCCTCCCAATCACTAAGCAAAAAGTGGCAGATGGATTAGCTGAGAGCCCAGGAACTAGGTGGGCCCTGGGGAACTGGATGATACAAGTTTTAATCTCTGGCTATGCCCCAGAGGGCCAGAGCCACCACCCTCTGTCCCGAGGAGAAGGGGGTGCATCCTCTCTATCTGTCCTCACTCTTTTCTGGCAGCAAAGACTCAGCCCCCAGGACAGAGTCACCTCACTCTCTCTCCTGCTGAGACAAGCGAGGAGAGTGTCACTGCCAGACAAGCTCCCGCAGCTCTCTCCTCTCCCTCTACCCTTTATTTACTTCCCTGTGGGCGATGAGCAGCAGTTTCCCTAGGGTCCTGGGAGTGCCGAGTTATGTCACCGCCCTGTGCCTTGAAGGACACACACATGGCAGCCGGAGGGATATCAGATGTATATAAGAAGATCTTAATTCCACAGAGGTACAGTTGCAGCTGCAAAATTTGAGCTCCCTGCCAGCACTAAAGCATCCGCATTCTACTTCCTCCTAAGTCCCACCACCAAAGCATTTATGTTCTCCCTAACCCTCAGCTATCCCCCAGCCTACTCCCAGCCAAGAACCTTGAGCAATATTCTTTTCTCCGTTTCAGAGGAGGGAAGTGGGAAGTGCTTTTTCTTATAGCAGGAAATATTACAAAGTAGGAGGGGCTTCTGTTCAGGCCCCCTTAAACTAATTACCCAACTGCTCTCAATGCAGGCTTTGTTTTGTTTTGTTTTGGTTTTCGTTTTTACTTTTCTCGGGATATTGTCAAACAAAAATACAAAATTACCATTTTTTTGTTTTTTATTTTTCTTAAATTAGCTTCAAACACCAAAGACATAAGTTTAGTCTGTTATTGCATGAAAACCTCTGTTATTCTGTTAGTCTTCCAGGAAGCAGGGAAAATCAAAGTGGATTTCCAGGGACAGCAATAACTTTACATTCTCCCCACAGCTCTCTCTGCAGCAGCAAATCTTCACTGGGAAATCTGCAATTCCGGAAGCAGAAAGTAATCAACCTTCCTCGAAAAACAGGTGGCCACTTCAGAGAACTGGACACATTTTCACTCTTAATGACAGGTCTCCTCAGATTACTGTGGTCTGCTGTGAGCTTGGGGATTATATGACAAAAAACAAAATGGAGGAAGGACAAGAAGGAGGGAGGGAGCGAGAGGGAGGGAGGGGAAGAAGGAGAAGAGAAAACAAAGTTGAAAAATAGCAAGAACTTGTCACTCTGTGCAGGCTGTGTTCCATCTTCTCTCTCTCACAGACACACACACATGTGCATGCAGAATGATCTGTTGTCTAGCGTAAGAAATCACGGCTAGTGGACCCTCCTGGCTGAATTCCACCTCTCAGAAGGAAGCTGGATAGGACAGAATTTAGATCTGAAAAGTCAGGGCTGGCTCAGCGCCTGTAGCTCAAGTGGCTAAGGCGCCAGCCACATACACCAGAGCTGGCAGGTTCGAATCCAGCCCAGGTCCGCCAAACAATGCCAACTACAACCAAAAAATAGTCGGGTGTTGTGGTGGGTGCCTGTAGTCCCAGCTACTTGGGAGGCTGAGGCAAAAGCATCGCTCAAGCCTGGGAGTTGGAGGTGGCTGTGAGCTATGATGTCATTGCACTCTACCCAGGGCGACAACTTGAGGCTCTGTCTCAAAAAAACCAAAAACAAACAAAAAAGGGTAGAATTAGGAGGAGGAACCAACAACACAGACTTAAGTTAATTCAGCACAGAAGGGCTCGGAAGGCAAGGATGCTGGCACCTTAGCCCCCTAAGTGCCCAGCACACTGAAGAAGCTGAGAGGAACTGAAAGACAATTGGTGCTAACGTGGCCCTGACAGCCATGGTCTGTGAAAAGCCAGCAGTGAGACTCACCAGGCGAGAGAGCTGTGGGCCTCTCCTGCTTATGAGGAAGGGCAGGAGCAGAAGCCCCACACACCCTGATCCCACAGCAGCCCTCGTGACCACAGGACACCTTTGCCTTGTCCCCTGGGGAACACTGTGACAAGCCTTTGCTGCCCTACAATTCTTTCTTGTTACACAATGGTTTTCAACCCCGCCTGCACATCAGAATTCTCTAAGGAGGTTTTCAAAACTCTGTCGCCAAGAACCCACCTCAGACTAAAGAAACCAGACTCTGGAGGGTGGGGGGATAGCACCCAGGTTTCAGGGTTTCTGGAAACTCTGCAGGAGGTCCCAATGTGGGGCCAAGATTGAGAACCACTGCATGGAAGTAATTGTCCTAATTACCTCCCCAGCTTTCGTCTGCCTCCCCATTCCTCACATCTAAGCTTTTATTTCCTTTTTCTTTTTAGTTTGTTCTACTTTGTCCTTTCAGTACATAATTCCTATAATACTCCATTAAATCTTGTTTCATGCATTAACTTTGTTCTTTCTCATTTAATTTTCATTGCCTGCTCCACTTACTCCATCTTCCCATTATGTTTGTTTTTGTTTCGCGTTTTCTTTAGTCCAGCATCAACGTTTACAGGGCGCTTGATATGGGCAGAGTACTACAGTAGGCACTTAACTGCTGCTAAAAATTACATCTAATGCAATAACATTTTCCATTAAATCCTGTGCTATGGTTATAGGCTCTTGTCTTACGGATGATTGGCATTTTGGCAAAATAAATCTGTCTTCCTAGGAAGCAGCTGCCTTGGTGTATAAAAACAAGATCCAAAATAAATAGATTGCAACAAAAAATTAAAGAAGCAGTCACAGATATGAGGCAAAGAAGCACTACCAGCAGTCTGAAGCTAAATACATCTCCCCTGCCAAACTCTTGGTCTCCCCGAAGGAGGAAGATGTTGCTATTTGCGATGGAAAGACAAAGGACCTAGAATGTCTGTTTAACTAGCAAGGCTGTTCTCTGGCAACATGGACATCTGGTGATTTAGGTTTATTTTAGGTCCTCATTGTCTGCAGGCCCAAGAGCACAGAGGCCAGTGGGTTGAGATGTGTAAGAAAGGGCCAGTAGATGGTTCAGAGCAGAGTGCTTCAGCCCCCAGCAAGCCATGCAGGGGCTGTGCCCGCCCGTCCTGCTGCTCAGCTGAGAGCAGCCCTGGAGTCCCAGAACCACAGGCCCTGCAGCTGCCTGGTCTCGGGGGGCCCCCTGAGAGTCCCAAACATTGCTTTCCCCACAGATGCAAGCCCAGCCCTGAAAACGCCACTGAAGCTAATGGATGCTTGCCAGATGGTCGAATGAATGAATAAATGACTCCCCCAGTGAAATCACCCCTGGGCGAGTCCATGACACTGAAAAGGAAGGTGAATCCCACACTGGGACCCCTGTCCCCTGGTACTCTGATACAGCTCCTCAATTTCTCTGTCTTCCTTTTGCTTCTTTTTTTTTTTTAGGAATCAAGCCAGACACCTTGTTAGAGCAACAAGAGCTAGAGACATTTGTTCCTTTTAGAAGAAGCAAAACTTTTCAATGCCAAAGGGCTGAGCAGGAGGTGAATAATTACATTATGTCCTGATATAAAAGGAACCAAGCCAGCTCCCTAACCTTTGTGTGCCGGAAAGGAGACTTCTATGGCCCTGGTCTCTTGCATGCTTTTCTTGGTAGAGCTGAGAGTTCAAGCAGACAATTGTCCCTGGAGATGCTCAGAGCCACAGTGAGAGAGGAGGGGATTAATCAGTGCTGCCCTATCCATGGTACCACTGCTCTGCCTCTAGGTGGGACACACACTGAAGCCTGGGTCACCTGAGCACCAGCGCAGCTCTAACTTAGATTACAAGGTTTACTCGTGTGCCTAATTTCATGACTACCAGCACCACATGGAGCAGGGTCATTCCCTTGTTATTGTCCAGGAAACCAGAGGCCTAGAGAATTAAGTGCCTTGCAAGTAAGAGGTGGAATTAGATGCAAACCCAGCTCTTCTGAGTCTAAACTCAATGGTCTACACCACAAGCTGCCACTTGACCACTATAGTGGGCAATGAGGAAAGTAGACCCCAAGTTCCAGGACCCCTTCCACCAGTATTCTATGTACTATTCTCTCCGAGGTTTATTTGAACAGATAAGGCTACCCAGGCCCCTGCTCCTCAACAGTCTGTACAAATTCAAAGAAATGTGAGTTTAAGGAACTCATTTAAAGAACAGGAAAAGCAACGTTCTGCTCAAGATTAAGGTAAGTGTGGGCTAAAACATGGCTCAGAAGACTTGCTAAGTTTTCCTCCACCTTCAAGTCATTCATGCTTCCTTCCCAAGGAGGCCATAAACACATCTTCCTCCATCACTGTTTAATCAGCTGGCTAATTTGTCTGCTGCTCCCAACCAGCACCTTGACCCTGGAAATGAAATATTAACTGCATCAGCCTCACAGCCATCTCCAGCCATCTGACGCTAATAGAAAAGCAGGAAAGCTTGTGGTGGTTTGTGCATTAGGGCCGGCAATGCCTTTCTTATCCCTCCCCTGCCTGTCTGGTAGGACTGAAGGCAGAAGATGTTGCTGTTTTTAGCACCACAGCCCAAAGACCTGGGGTCCTTCCTGTCGCTGTGATCGCGGGAATGAGCTTCTTATTGCTCTTCTTTCGTTCTTGTGTATAGTGGACAGCAACTTGCTCTCAGGTGAGACATCCCATGGGCGGAAGAAATCATTTCACTTCTGTGAGCATTTTTGAGGACCAGCATGGGTTCAACAGGTGCTTCTGGAGGATTACACAGGAGATAAAAACAGACCAAATAACCAGTGAGGCAGCACTTCTAAATCATAGAACACCATATACCATAACAGCTTCTGAATTTCTGCAGATAAAAGGCTGAGGATAGAAACCTGGTTGGAAGATGCCATAGGAACTCACCTTGAGGCTGTGTTTTCATAACACATAAGACTGGGAAAGACATGAAAGAATGGGAGTCCGATGGAGATTATGGGAGAGAAGGGATAAAGCCCCTCAATCCACTCTCACCTCTCCTAGGAACTCAGATATCATTATTTTTATGGCAAGGAGAACATTAACAAACAGTTAAGCAATGAGCCAAGTGTTTGCAAGTATAATTTCATTTATTTCTCTCAGAAACACTGTGAGTTATCTTCCCTCCCAGACTGTAAAGAAAAAATGAATTCTCTCTAGAAGTCACATGAAGGGACAGACATGCCCCAAGGCCAAGGAGGGAAACACAACCTGCGCAGAGCTTGAAAGGGTAGAGTCCAGCCCAGAGCCCTGGCTGAGGTTTCTGCCTTCCACTGGGGCACCTGGACCCAAGTTATGTTTTGTTCACGAAAAGTGTAAACAGTGGGGCCCAGAGATGAGGCTAGAGCAGAGATGGTCAGGCCAGGTTTATTGAAAGGGGAGAGTGGTGATACATGCACACCATGGAATACTATTCAGCCATAAAAAGATGGTGACTTCACATCTTTTGTAATATTCTGGATGGAGTTGAAACACGTTCTTCTTAGTAAAGTATCATAAGAATGGAAAAGCAATTATCCAATGTACTCAATACTAATATGAAGTCAGTAGATGATCTAAGGCATGCCCACACAGAAGAAATCTCATTTCAATTCAAGTTGGAGGGGAGGGGTAGTCTGGGAGGAGGAGGGGTGGGAGTGCTCTCAATGAATGGGCACAGGGTGGGGGTGTTTGGCACACCTTTTGTGTGTGAGACATAACCACAAGAGGGACTCTATCTAACAAAATCAAATTTTTTGATCTGATTGTTTGAAGCCTCGCATTAACCTGAAATAAATTTACTTGACGAAAGAAAAAAGAAAGAAAGGGGTGGGTGACCCACCTGGGCAATGTAATGGTGGCATCTGCACCTGGGGGCAGTTAGAGATCCCTTTCTATATGGGGCTGCAGGGAGTGGGAAAATTGCACAGCTTGCCCAGAAAGTTAGGGTCCTTTGGCTCTAACTTCTGGTGTGGGGTGTGGCCTAACCAGATCCTGTGTGTCTTTGTCTTAGGAGGAGAAGATGAGGAAGGAGGGGAGGGAAGAGTTCATGTGTGGCTACACTTGGCCTCCCAGCAGTTCACATGCATCTTATGCCTGCCATAGACCCAGGCCAAGCTGACGGTCCCTGACCAGGTCAAGTACTTTCCCTAACCACACCCTGCCCCACATTCCCACCAAATCATGGGCTATCCTCTTCTAGTCTTCTGCCTCTGGCTTTGATTTACTGTTCACACCAGCAGGCTCTCTCTCTCTTATGCCTAGAGGAAGGTTCTTTGGGGGCATTAACAATAAATTCTTGGGTGGCGCCCGTGGCTCAAAGGAGTAAGGTGCCAGCCCCTTATGCCACAGGTGGCGTGTTCAAACCCAGCCCCAACCAAAAAATAAATAAATTCTTAAAAATTACTTCTAATCTGTGGATGGTATTAATCACAGTAACAAACATAATACACATTCTTGGGACTTTTCAAAATGACTTCCAGAATAATTTGGGATGGTTCAACAGTAATTATCTAGAAAAACAGGCTTATTTGCGCCCTGCTAACTGTTCTTTTGATAATAATATAGCTTTAAGCCCTCAGTACTTCTTCCTCCCTCAGGCTATACACACACACAAACACACACAGACATACACCCCTCCTTGTTTCTTATGTAGAACGTTCTTTCTCCACATATGCCCCATACCTGTTGTTCTGGTGTCTCAGGCAGGATCCCAGCAGGACACCGAGGCCCTATCAAGGTGATTAGAGAGAATCTAATGAAAGGAACATTCACAAAGATGTGGGCAGGTGTTATGAATTGAATTGTGTCCTTGAAGGAAAGATATGGTAAAGTCCTTGGAGTACCTTAGAGTATGACCTTATTTGGAAATAGGGTAAGTCACTGTAGATGAAAGTAGTTAAGATGAGGTCATACTAGAGCAGGAAAGGCACCGAATCCAATATGACCAATGTCCTCATAAGACAGCCATGTGAAGACAAAAACACGCCCGGAGAATGCCATGTGACAATGAAGGCAGAGGGTGGAGTCAGGGAAGCCAAGTCCAAGAATCCCACAGGTTACCAGTAAATTACCAGAAGTTGGGAGGAGGCCAGGAAGAATTCCCCTACAGGCTTCAGAGAGAGCATGGCCCTGCTGACACCTTGATTTCAGACTTCCAATCTCTAGGACTAGGAGAGCGTAAACTTGCGTTTTTTTAAGCCATCTAGTCTGTGATGTTTTGTTAAGGCAGTTGTAAGAAAATAATACAGAACGGTTATGAGAAACCAAAAATAGATGGTAAGACATCCAGAGGCTGGACATCACAGAGAATCCCCAGCACTGAGGAGTGAAGCATGGAGCGAGGAGCCTTCACTGAAACCTGCGGCTGTCAGGGAGAAGCTGTGGCTTCCAGCAGAGGAAGGCGGCCCCCGCCAACCCACTGCCTGGCAGGAAGGGGCGGGATAATAATGCCCCACCTCACTCTGCTCCCACTCTCCAGTTTCAGTATTCCCCCCATTAACAGTTCCCAAGGATTGGATAAGCCAAATGGGATGCCAGAGAGTAAAGGAACCAGGTGGGTGTGTGAAAGTGGAAGGGCAAACAGACTCAGTCCCAACTGCAAAGTCACTGCCCCTTCAGGGAAGCCTTCCCCGCCCTTCTGACCAGAAGCTGGCCCCTACGACATGCTCTCACAATCCTACTCCTGCAGAATACTTATTACAACCACAATGGAGGAGCTAATTACACAAATTATTAAGTGATGACTGGCTCTCATGCTAGCACATAAACTCTGTGAGAGCAGAGACCACATCTGTCATTCATCAGCAAATCTTCAGAGACTGGCCCATAGCAAAAACAACTAGATTTATAGGATGTGCCAAAAGCTAGGCAACCTGATATAAAAAAAAATCAAGTATATAAATCCAAAGAGGTTGCCCTTGGCAACTTTCAAAAACTATAAAGCATGGTCACCATTACATTCTGCAGGTGAGTACTGATGGCACAGTTTATAATATCCCCAAATGTGACTGGCTAGAGCACTCGCTCACAGTCCTCCACGAGTGGCTGGTGGATGGGCAGTAGGGCAAAGTGAGGTGAGACAGAGGTGGGTAAGGAGAGAATCCACCACAGGGCCAAGCAAACTTGAGCAGCTCTTGTCTACCTTTTTTCAAGGCAGCCTGGTCTCAGTCACACCAGGGAAACCAAAAAAGCTTAACCAGATCTTTCCCCACTAATGTGGGAATTTAGGCCCTGGACTCACTCTCAGCTGTGGGAAACCACCGTTGCTCTTGCCTTTTTTGCTTCCCAGATGACCCCCTTCCTAACTTCTGCTGCACTCTCTAATTCCAATTACTAATATACCAGTTTACTTTCAAAATTCCAAAGATTGTTAGTCTTTAAATTCAAAAGGGTAGGTCCCAAAATTCAAACACTCTCCTCTTTTGAAGCACATGTATGTTTAGGCTGTCATACGTTGGGATGTAATGGTGGTTTCTAAGTATTTTACAATATTTGGCTGTGTATAATTCCGCATAGCTGACCTAAGAACCCTTCAGAAAAGATAGATGAGCTCAGTAAAGATTAGGAAACTCCGGTTCAGATTTGGAGGACAATGTTTCATTGGATTGCTCTTTTACACATGGGTGAATCACCCTTATCCAGCTTTGCCAAGAGGGAGTTTGCAGTGGACATAACGATCATTACAACGTCCTCGGAGTCTTTGTGCACATCCTATCGATCTCCTCATTTGATGGTTCTTTTGATTACCACTGTAAATGTCAATAATGCTTCCTCTAGCTATTAACTGTTAATATCACCACGGAGAGTCCACCATGTATATCTACTCTGAAAATGGAGTAGCCATATCAAGTTTAACTTCTAAGGCAGGAAGCAGAAACCTTGTAATCAATCAAATAGCTGCCCTAACCTCCTCTCAGTTGGCCTGACTTACCTCGCCCACATTTCTGTCTTGACGTTGGCATTGTCATCCCATTAACAGGCAAGCAGCAGGCCCATGAGCCTCCCCTGATCAGCAAGACTCCGCTGGGAGCTGGGCAATAAAACAGTTGCCGACAGGAACTGGTTTCCTCAGGCACAAATGCGCCACAGAGGAGGTGTTGACTCAGAGGCGGGACCACCCAGAAAGCCAGATGGGAGGCACAGCTGCCCCAAGTGAGCCATGCGGAGGATCTGCTCCCTCATCCATCTCTCCCTCCTCTGTGCAGGTAAGGCAGATCCTGGGACCCCAGCCAAGGAAGTCTCAGCAGTACAGGAGACATCAAGGCTCCCAGGACCTGGAACTCAGAAACGTTGCCTCTTACCCAATGCTCTCAGCCCCCAGTCCTCACTGAGCCCCTTCTTGTATCTTTTCTCTCAGGAGTCATGCCAGCTGTTGTGTTGGTGTCTGAAAACGAAAAAGTGACTGTGTCTGGTGGGGAGTCCATCACCCTCAGGTGCTCTATGCAAGGTGGAACAATCAGTGACTACTACTTAAACTGGTACAGGAAGACCCAGGATGGCGCACTGACTTTCATATACCGAGAATCCAACACCTATGGCCCTGGTTTCAAGGACCGTTTCACAGGTGCTGTTGATAATCAAAACAACCAGGTTGTCCTGACCATTTCTAAGGTATCAGAGGGAGATGAAGGACTTTACTACTGTGCCTGTGACTACCACCCTGCTGCAGGGCTACTTCTGAGCAGCTCAAAAACCACTGAGATCTGTGGAGAACAGCAGTGCCAGAAATATCATGACTTTCTCTCAAACAAGTAATTTAAGAAATGGAAGCCAAAGAAAGCTGGCATCCCTGCCTTTCCTGCAGGCTCAGTCACTCTCGTCTTGCCCACGCACTCCATGATGCTCAGACAGGCAACCGCCCAGCGGGGTATGGCCCAGTGTGGAGCAGAAGGGAGGGATGGAGCAAAAGGAACAAATTGTAGCATCGACACCCACAGCTTTCTTGGAGCTTTATAAAAGATTTGGCCACAGACTCAAAGTGCTTAGGGTATGGCATAGATTAAAGAGGCACTTTCCAAAGAAAACAATGGGTAGCGTCCAACTTCTCCTCAATCATATGCACCACGAATCTAGACGTTCTGGAGGAGAAGGATGGGGACTGTGACCTTTCTTCAGCATCAGATGGTGTGCACAGCCTGTCACCCTGCCCAGCATGGAGGGCGAGGCTCCATCCTTGCATTCCGTACTGTTCTGATGATCTCTGGCTGAACATGCTATTTCCTTTTTACCTCTTTACTTTTTCCATATGTGCTAAAAACAAAATATTGAAAAATTGCTTCTACTGGCACTTTTTTATCCTTTTTTGGACAGCTCCATTTAATACCGCACTTCTGTCCTGAAAAATGTGCTTTTCTAAATTTGGATGATTGACAGGGCTTTCTATCCCAAGGCTGAAACTGTAGCAGAAATCAGTCTTCCGGCTGGCCTCATCTAGAAAATCTACCATTCACCTTATTAAATAGCCTCATTGTAACTTATGGTGATGGGTATGTTCAGCAACTTGGTTGTGGTGATGGTTTCACAGATGTACAGATATATCAGAATTCATCAGAATAAGTACTGTAAATATGTGCAGTTTATTCCATATCAAATGTGCCTCAGTAAAGTTATGAAAGTATTTGTTAATATCTAAAATAAACATTTTTAAAGCCTCGTTGGAGTGTATCAGGCAATAGCTAGGTAAAACCTTCTCCAACTAACCCTTTTGATCAAATATCCTGCCTTCGGCAGAGGTACAAGGGGCTGACTTGGGTCTGCCCCACGCACATTTGCTTCCAATCAGAGCACGCGCTTTCTCACTGAGAGCCCTCCCAGTTCTCCCTCCTCTTGCGGCTCTGTCTGGCAATTCATATATGTACACATTTTATATAGCCATGAATGTTATAGTGTATAACTGTTCCACGCACTTTAGTTGTGACTTTCTCCATGACCTCATTTATCTCCCCAGACAGTTCTATCATTCTCCTTCTCTCTTCATTCCTAAGCCCACTCACTCTGTCCTGCTGCCGAATTGTAACATGGACCTGTCAATTGCCTTCTACTTTTCTGCCCACTCCTTTGGATATCTTCTTGGGATGAACTGTCCACAAGTCCCTGGACATTGGTTCTGCCCTTGAACATAATCGATTTCCCAAATACCCATCTAAACAGGGCACCTTGAGCCCAAAGTTCTGGAAAGGCATTTGGACCCAGTCTCCATAGGATGTGTTCAGGTCACCAGAGAAGGCACAACACAACTCCTCAAGCCTGCCACCTGCTGCTCGTATCCAATTATTCTTCTTCGGGCAAATGATAGGCAAGAAGGTAGAGTGTATCATCAACATTGAGAGGGTACAATTCTTCTCCCAGTTTGAAATCATGACTTTGGAAAAGAGCAGCATCTGGAAAGCTGGCTACACAGATGTCAAAGTTTGGAAACATGCTTTTATATGGAGTACAAGATAAATCCCTAGTAAGACACCCAATGAGTCCTCTGAGGGACACCAGGAAGAATGACCTTGAGGAGAAGGAAGTAAAAAGAATACTGGGAAAATCCCTAAAACTATATGTTAGCTGTAATAATAACTAACATCTATTGAGTACTTACCACGTGCTAGGTACCATCCTAAGCACCTTGAATACGTCATTTGGTTTAACCTTCACAATTACCCTAAGATTCATTTTCTATTATTGTCCCAATTTTACAGATGAGGACCTTAAGGCACAGAAAGGCTGGAAGACTTGCCCCAAATACTATAGCTAGTAATGGAGAGCAACAAATGCTGGGGGGAATTCAGAGTGTAATTCAGGGGGGAGGGGGGCCCAGAGAAGAGGCCATCTCCAGGACATGTCAGAAACAAGGGCAACAGGGGCTCTGTCCACCACCAGACCTGTCCAAATTAATGCTCCATGACTCTGTCAAAAAACTGGGACAATGGAGCAGTGGTCCCAAGTGACCTCTCAAACATCTTCTAACTGAGATTTCGTGATCCTGATATGAGCTTCACAGTCTTCTAAAATCATCTATATCTCTCCGTCTATGAAATGGAAATAATGGGTTCCAGCTTCACTGTGTTGTAAAAATCTAATACTAGGAGGTAAATAGATTGCACCCCACATAGTAACTACTTGATAAATGTTACTTATTAAAAGAAAGAGCAAACTACAGTAGAATAAATGAGTACAACGTGAACAAATTACTGATCATCAACAAGATGCCATTTTGCAGCTTTGAACTCACTTACACTTATGACAACCCAGTAAAGTCATTTTTATCAGCTCCATTTTATAGGTGGGGAAACTGAGCCTCAGAGAGACTGGATAGCTTGCTTACAGAAGCAGAGCCAGAATCTGGGTCTGACTTAAAGGCCAAGTTGAAGCTCCTGCCACTAGGCTAGGAGCTATGGGATATCCTAAAGAAATACCTTCCCTCTGGCAACATCTCAAGTGAAGGATGGCTGGGAACAGGGGCATGAAGTCCAGTCATCTTTGTTGATGCACAGGTTGCTTTTGATTTGTTGGCCACTTTCCAGAAAATGGAACAGGAGTCCAGGTATCCAACTCCTTCTACTTCCTGTTTTCCCTCCCCTACTTTAAAACATCAATGGCAATTTCAGCTTCCAGGCTGTTCTCCTGAGATGCCTCCCTCTCATGGTTGAAGGAAGACAGCTGCTACCCAGCCCAGGCCACTTACACTCCTGAGCACACCCTGGGTCAGCTCCTTTTCTTCCAGGCTACAATCTAAGAAATGAACGCACATGTGCCTTTCTTCTGACTGCTTCCCTAAGGTAATACCTTGTTGGACTCCCTTAGAGTCTCTGGCGGTGCCCATGCAGTCACTGTCTTTTCCTCCCCCTCTCAGGGGCCTGCCTGGAAGGGCAATCTCAGGGGCCTGGGCCTGATGTAATAAGAGATTGGAAAGATTCTGTGGGTTTCTGTCAGGTCCATAGAATTGCTAAGTCTACCACCCAGATATATCTCTTCTGTGAGGTAAAGTGTGCAAGTTTGTCTCTGCCATTGTTATCAACTTATCACTTGTACCAAGGCAGCAAGAGGGCTCAAGATGTGACATTCACAGTTCTCTGAATTCAAAAATGAGCAAATAAGAACCAGAAGACACTGGAGGATTAAGATGCAGGAGCCACTGTGCAAAGAATAGAAATTAATTTCTAGCCAAGCCTTCGCTGCTTTAGGTAGGTCTTAGCCCCCTGCCGTGTCTCAGATAATACATACAGGCTGAGAAATTTTCTACACTGACAATGAGAACAAACGCAGAATCAAGGCTTCTTTCCTACTCTTCAATTCAACACATTTCCCCGAAATACTAATTGAAATGATAGGATTATACAACTTTAATTTTTGTGTCAAGGTACTTTATTCATCTTCCAGCAAATACCACCTCTTGTATCTGCTTAAGTTTTCTCCATAGTATTTGTCACTATTTGAAGTGCTACACATTTTATTTGTTTATTCTTTTACTGACTAGTAAAAGAATTCTTTTTCATCTGTCCCTATTTTTCTCCATAGTATTTGTCACTATTTCAAGTGCTACACATTTTATTTGTTTATTCTTTTACTGACCAGTAAGAGAATTCTTTTTCATCTGTCCCTTGGAACATAAATAAGATCCGGATGGCAGAGATTTTTGTCTGTTTTCTTCACTGCCTTAACTGCAGAATTTAGAATGAGTCTGGCCCATAACAGGCGTGCAATCAATGTATTAAACGAATGAATGAAATGCAAGTGAGTGCTGTGTCACCTGCCCTGTGCGGGGTGCTGGGAACACTGGTGCTGACTCTGCCTTCCAAGATGGTTTCTCCCAGCCTCGGCTGTCCACTAATAAAAAGCTATTGAGTATAACAATATTCTCAGAAGAGTTGATTTTAAAAAGTATTCTAGGACATCAACTAACTTACCCCGAAGGTCAGACATCAATGCTCCTAAGTTCCTTGCACATCCCCGTATGATGGATAAAATGAAGAGGATAACAGGCTTTCTTCTTCCTCTACTTTTTTCCTCTATTGAGTCCCAAGATCCCAAGCCAGGAGTCTTGGGCTGTCAAGGAAAAAAACTAAACACTTCTATTTTATTTCACAAAGGAATTTTGCAAACCTTCTCTTCCAACAGCCACAGTCTATTGGCTGCTATAGGGGGCATGCTATTTCATAATCAAAAGCCACAATAACACATTTTGCTAAACAAAAAAGCCATTCCTAATTCCCTTTCACTGTACCACCTGGACTACCAAAAGATTTTGATACTCCACAAGAATACAGAATCCTCTGGGGCATTGGTTTTTTTTTTTAACAATTTACATATACATAAACACACATATTTGTGAATGGTAGCAGCATAGGTAGAGTGCATCAAACACTAGAATTCTCTGAAGGCCTGCCCCAGGTGCTCCAGCACCCCAAGGTCACAGTCAGCCAGTGCTGTGCTATATTTAATAGGAAAAAGACCTGGTGTCGGGAAAGTCCAGCCAAAATGCAGTTGCTTGTATTAATGCAAATAAAGCCAGGTTCTCAAACTCTGTGAGAACTCTTTTACATAAGAAATATAACAGCCTTGAATAAGTTTTCCTTTTACCTGCATGCTTGCGGGCAAATAGGGAAGTTTAAATTATCCTCTTCTAGCTCAAGGAGAAAACTTCATGAGTATTCATAGCTTTTTATACTTATACTAAAGTAAAAGCTGTAAATATCTTTTAATCAGTAAAAATATCAGTATAAATATATTCCTAGAGCAATAAATTATTAAGAAAGAAAACCAATCCAAAGTATAGATTTGTGGAGATTAAAGTTGCTTTCATAAACAAAACAATCCTTATCTGTTCATTCTATAACAATTTATAAAGTGCCTACTATGTGCCAGGTACTTTTCTAAACACATTGGGACTCGACACAGCTGCCAGACACCTCAGAAACTTACAGTTTAATGGAAAAAACACAAAATAAATAAGTAAAATATACGTTAAATGGCAATAATTGCCATGGAGAAGAATGAAACAGAGAGGGAGAGAGTGCGTTACCAGCAGGCTGGGGGAGACTGTAATTTTAAATCAGGTTGTCAGGAAAGGCTACAATGAGAAGGTAACATTCTAGCAAAGGCCTGCGCATGGGCAGGGAGCACAATAGTTGAGGTCTGGATGTTTGCGGGACTCCTCTGTCAGAAATAACATTTGGGTGTACGGTTTTTGGGGGGGGGGGGTTGTTTTGCAAATACAGATTTAAAATACATAATAGTGCCAGCTTTTCTGCAGAGAAAAACAGGGAGGAGTTTTTTTTCTTTCTTGTCTTGCTAAGAGTTCTTTCACCACTGGTTCACTTTTCATTCTGAGGACCAAGTGCTGGAATTCCATGAATGAGTGTGGGGCGTGTTGGAGAGCGAGTGGGAGGGTGCAGCAAGGAAGCAGTCCTGAAATGGTCGAAATCTACCACATGAAAGGGAAGATGGGGGAGGACTGATCATTGACAAATGGAAAACAGGACACAGGATGTTGAGCACTTTACCTTGACTCTCCCTACACATGTAACCGCATTCCATGGACTGATGAGTGTTTCTTCCCAATCATAAAAGGACACAAGGAACACCGATGGGTGATGTGTTTCTCTCACTCATCCCAGGATGGCTACTCTAGCAGCTCGGGAAGAGAATCTGCAGCCTCATCTCTCCTGTGTGCCACCAAAACTGTCCCAATATAGACTGTGTAGCTGAAATAAATCATCTGTTCACCTCGGTGAGGTTCTGAGATTTTTCCTCCTCTCTGGGCCAATCACAGAGCTACTGAGGAATTTAAAGTGACTTTGGAGAAAGCTGGAGTGTCTTTACAGTACTGAGCAAAGCTTTAAGGGTTCACCTTCCAGGGCTTCTGGGTGTACTGGAAACACAGGCCCAGGGTAGGCCTCAGAGTCTGTTTCCACCTCTGCTGGCCACTGACAGGAGGGAGAAATATTACTCAGAGGCAGAGAAAGTTGGCATCCACGGGGATAATACCAAGGAGACAGAGCTTGAATGTGGGTCGTCATATGCTCTGTCACGTCAAAGGCCTCCCCGTATGTAGGGGCATCACCGTGTTTGCATAGCACCTGTGTTACAGTCAGAAGTAACTGATCAAGGATTCAATACCTCAGTCTTCTAACAAGGTAAAGAGGGTTTTAAGTTAATAAATATGGTCGCAAGGGGACCAGTGTAACTGACACTATTGGTTGAAATCAGGGAGGTGGCACAATACCAATAATCCTCCTCATAGTAAGACTCCCTTTAAGTGTCTGAGTCCACAGTGAGTCCATCTCGGGGCGTCAACACGTACTTCCCTTCTGAAGGATATCCATCCCTTACACATGCAGAGTGTTAGAGCAGGGAGAAATTTACTCACTACCTGGCTCAGCCTCTTCAGTTGAAGATGAAGAAACCGAGGAACAGAGAAATTAAGTGCCTTTCCCACCACCACACAATATAAAGGAGATAGACAAAGTGCTATACTACATTTCTGTCTCTTTCCCCCAATGGCCTCGAAGTCAAGGGCTAAGAAAAAACTGAAAGGGCAAACCGTTTGATCATGCCAAGGTGAAAGTAAGATGGGATGGGGTGTGGTTTTCTCTAAGTTCTAGCCGACTACCTCCAGTAATCTATCTCACACATGCAGGTCCGTGTTGTCATTGCTTCAATAAAAAAGCTCCTGACACAATTTAAGTAAGTGTATTTTCCTCTTAGCAGTATAGTGCTGCTGTCTAAGAGGTAAAGATGGATAAAGTGATATACAAAAATAAGCAGCCTTAACCATTCACAAAAATGCCAATGTGTGTTGAACGTACAAACAATAATCTGCAAATTGTCTCCAACTTTGGCAGGATCCTTTCATCTGTCTTAAAATGAATAAGTTTTAAAATGTGGGCTGTAAACTGCATGTATATTTTATTTTATTTCATTTGAGACAAAGTCTTACTCTACCATTCAGGCTGGCACAATCACAGCTTATAGCAATCTCAAACTCTTGGGCTCAAGTGATCCTCCAGCCTCAGCCTCCCGAGTAGCTGAGACTATGGGTGCCCTCCACAACACCTGGCTAATTTTTAATTTTTTCATGGAGATAGGGTCTCACTATGTTGCTCAGGCTTGGTCTTGAA
Source organism: Arctocebus calabarensis (assembly GCA_963573935.1). Classification (NCBI taxonomy): domain Eukaryota; kingdom Metazoa; phylum Chordata; class Mammalia; order Primates; family Lorisidae; genus Arctocebus; species Arctocebus calabarensis. Next base: position 28,195 of record CAUYON010170376.1, read on the forward strand.
CTCCTGGCCTCAAGCAACCCTCCCATCCTGGCCTTCCAAAGTTCTGAGACTACAGGCACTTGAGCTGGACCATGAGTTAGTTGTTTCAGCAGTGAAAAGAGAATGGATTCTGGAATAAGAGGAAAAATGAGTAAGATGACAGCTCCTCCCTTACAAGGTCTGGGAGCTTGAAAAAATTTTCTCAACTTCTCTAGAGCTCTATTCAGTCATCCATACCATAAGAATAATGATTTCATAGAGTTCTTACAAGGATTAAATTAAACAATTGCTAGTAAGCACCAAGCACACCTGGATGTCCACCACCCAGAGATGCTCAGCAGGGAACAAGGCTCCATCGTCCTCAACACCTGATGGTCTGAAACAGAGCAGTTTTACCCAGAAAAGGGAGTTCCAAGAGGAGGGAAGATGGCCAATGACCACTTGCTTTTTTCCAAACCAAAATCTAAAAATGTTCCAGGACATTTTTCACAAAAGTACACATTTTTCAGGAGTGTTCTGCCCGCACATCCTCTCTGAATTCTTTCCCTGAACTACCAGTCATGAAGTCCCAAAGGCAAGACCTTCACTAGGCAGGTCTAGCTCAATGATGAGACACTGCGTCACGATGGCCTTCCCAGATATGGGATATGGCCCCGTGTCAGCTTCCCCAGTGATAATATGGAGAATGAATTTTTCATACCAAACATTTATAACAGACTTTGTTCAGATATCTGAGACAAAAGTTAGACAAAGGGGTCCTAATTTTCAGAAACTCAGCCTTATCCACTTTAGGGATGCTCTCCCAAAAGGCTTCCCTAGTCCTAGGATACATTTAATTAGTATACCCTTTTAGAAATAGAAAAAAAAAGGAACTGAAGAAGTTAATCATAATTTCACTGTGAGGGTTGACTTTGGTCCCTCTTCTTGCTGCCCGTATGGTCTACATGGAATTACTCTTCACTACGGTACTTGGCCAAGGAAATGAAGTTTCCCTAAATGAATCCCAAGGATAAATAGCCTCATTTCAGAACCTCTGGCTTCTTCCATTAAAAAATCACAGGGACCTGGTCCAGAGGAAGCGTGGTGGGGAAGCCAGCGAAACAGAGCCCCTGTCTTGCCAAAAATTCACATTCTGATGGGGAAAAATTATGAAAGTTATCTGTGCCAAATCACACACTCGAAAGAAGCTCTCTGAGATCTGAGGAAACTTTCACCTGCTATAAAGAGCAGCAGCCTGTTTAGAAAAAAAAAATCATTTGGGAGTCAGAACTTCTACTCCTAACTTTGTATATGACTTTAGACAAGTCAAGTTAACCTCTTTGTACCTCAGATTCTCATTTGTGTAATAAAGAGTTTATAGTAGATTATGTCTAAGGTTCCTTTAGCGCTAACAAGCTAAAGGTCTCTGCCCAGCAAGAAAGAGAAGGAGGCAGCCATGGGACAAAAGAGATCAAATTTGACAGATTCCCAAGGCTTAGGAAGCACAGATTCCTGCCTAGCTGATTCCTTTATGTGACCCAGTAAGGATAAAATCGAACAGGGAACTAAATGAAATACTCTCTTGATTAATCAAAGGGGATTGAAAGTCATTGCTAACCTCACACCTACCTTGCATCGCCGCCAGCTCACCTCCCCTGGGACACTCCTCCTTCTCTTTAATGCCTCATCATGATTCTCAAAAACTGTGATCACTCAAGGTTGAAGCTTTTAATCTCCCTTGTATAAAAGGATATGCAAATAGAGTTCAGTTTCCTGTTGAGTCTCCGCCAAGGTCTTAGCCTGGCAGTTCTGGGAAAAGAGCCAAAGACCTCATATTTCTTAGCTGTTAACATTCTCCCATCTGTGCTCAAGTCAGCAGCCTAGGCTTCAGGCTGTGGTTATACTTTCCCAATTTTTCTGAAAGAACCCTTCAGAATGTAAGGCTCTAAAACCTTTCAAAATAAGTAAGATTCAGCTGGCTCCCAAGTAATCTGACAAAGGGTTATCTGTTCACATTTGAGGGCAGTAAGAGAAAGACCAAAAGATCTATATTTCAATATTCCTTTATTATGGCCTCCGAATCCAATCTTGCAAGCTACTTGAGATAGTTAAATTAATTAGGTTGTAGGCAGGGCTTTCAATAAGTCATCCATGTCTCTGATCTGGGATGTCTCACATTGTACATAAGCAAAATGAAAAAGGCGAGGTCTTCAGGTACAATAATGGCTCTGTACAGCATAGAAAAATAAAAGGCCTGAACAACACAAACATCTCAGGGTGTTTCTAGGCCAAAAATTCTACTGAACAATAGAATCAGGTACCAGACTAACTGTCCTCTGCGTTTCCCCTATTGAACTCATATAAAATAGCAGCTCTCATTTTTACTCAACGCAAGGCATTGAGAACTGAGTTTACTGAAATGTTCTAACAACATTCTGATGGAAAATTATATGTTCCAAGCTCTGTTAAATCTGACCATTTATTAAGCATGGAATTTTCACTTGTTCTATAAATGCCATGGCTTATTTGTATTTCCCGTCTGAAGCTAACTGCCACAAGGGCTTTCCTGCACATTCTCACTTCCATTACAAGGTTAAGGTACAAGTTACATTTTTGAACTTCTTCAGATAAGAGATTTCCTCTTTCATTTCTGTGTTATCCCAGACAGCTATCAAGAGCTCAAGCCTGGACTGAATACCCTGGAGCAGGGCATCAGTAAAAAGTGTTCTCAGGGCTGTTATTTCATACTCTTTCACTTGTTGTCCTCTGCAGAATTTGTTTCTAAATAGCTCTCTCTATTCTTGACCCTGGAGCTTTCACTTTTTTTAATTATATTTTCTTTGAGTCTACTCTCTGAGTGTTGATACTCTACATATTTTCCACTTGTCATTTCCCTCCCAGCCTCTCTCACCCTGAGCCTTACACCCTCCAAGAGTAACTACTCCTAGACCATTTATTTACATCCCAATCGGGATATAATGTAAAATATTAAACAGGTCCCTTCCTATTCCTACTTTAGGTTGGGGGGTTTTTTTGGTTGGGGAGAGTGTTTTTCTTCTTTGTCCCACTCCAACCCAACCCATGCAAGTCTATAAGTTAGCACCACCTTGCGCCATTTGTGGGTATTTTTCTCTGAGATGTGTCCCCAGAGCAGCATTTTGAGACTGTAGTCCACCGACATTATGACCATTGGAGGTACCTAGCTCAGGAAGACTCAGAAGTTTCTACTTAAATCCAGTTCCAACTACTTCATCACTGTGATTTGGTATTTGAAAAGTTTGGGCTATCAACATATCACTCCTGTAAAGGCTTAGAAGTGAATCTTAGATTCTATAGAATATATGGATTATCTAAAGGTCCCTGGCAAAGACTTGACTGCCCCAGTTCTGTGACCCGGACACAGCAGGCATCCAGATCATCTGCCTTCGGTGGCAGAAAAGAGAATTGTCATAGCAGACAACAACAACTCTGGTCTACTTTTGTTTTCCTAATATCACACCTCATTATACAATGTATTTCTGGCAGGCCTAGCCTTGAACAAGTCAACACAGCCTTGTATTAGTGTGGGGGCCCAAGATAAAGTAAGAGAATCTGACTCCAAATAAAAACCTTCCCCTCGTAGGGGTGGGGGACGGGGAGAGCAGAGAGAGAAATAAGGAGGGAGGGGTGGAGGAAAGGAAAAGCAGAGAGAGGGAAGGAGGGAAGGGCTGGGGTCTTGGTGTGTGACACACCTTTTAGGGGCAAGACACAATCGTAAGAGGGACTTTACCTAACAAATGCAATAAGTGTAACCTGGTTTCTTGTACCTTCAATGAATCCCCAACAATAGGAAAAAAAAAAAACCTTCCCCTCTTTCAAGGCAAAGATTCCAAAGACTGTGTATACATTCTATATACTCTGTTTTTCCATTTGAATATATTTTTCCCAGTTTCTGCACATTGCTTGTGCATACACAGAATTCAGTGATACAAATTGAGACTCTGCCCTACATACACTAATTAAATCAGTGATCAGATTGATTGATTGATCAATCAATCAGTGCAGATTGATTGTGTGGAGGGGAGGCAATTTTGCACCAAGATTTACTAACCTCCACTTTAATGAGAAAAACAATAGAAAAACTTTCTTCCTACCATGACTCTCTCTCTGGATAGATTGCTTTCCAGGAGAAGGTAAGATAATTCTGCCATGGCTCTTTGGCTTCCGTGCCTCAGCCCATCTGGTCTCCATCACATCTGGAGAAGGGATTGCCTTTATTCAGCAGTATTTGCGCCATCACACTGATACCAATAGTCATACCTGACTATATAGCTTGGCTAAAAAACCTGGAAAAGTTCATGTTCTAAGAGAGAAGTGGGAAGTGGTGGGACCAATGGGGCCTGGGTGCTTGGAAACTCACATCCTCTGCTGACTTGCTCTTCTCACCAGCTGCCAGATCCAGCAGATGTGTCTTCCTTATGAGGCACTGAATGTCCACATCCTGTGGCCCCCTATACCCCTGATACCCCACATTTGAGGTGCTTTCCAATTCAGAGTACAAAAGCTGCTGGCTTGGAGCCAATTCACAACGGCTGTGGGCCACAACCGCCAACTACCCAGGAAGCATCCACCCCAGCAGGCATGAGAATCATGTTCTTAGAAATTCCCATATACGCAATCCTATCAATCATCCAACACCTGCTCAAAGAGGGCAACTGGGAGACTTTCTCCAGCACATCTTGAGGGAACTAAGAAGACCAAGATGATGACCAAGATTTAAGAAGCTGAGACAGAGCTAAGGAAATAACTGGGAAGTAGGTGTTCCACATTTACATGTACTTTAGGAAAACCTGCAGATCTATCCACACCTTTGACATAAAGCCTTCATATAATACTGACCTTACCTGTCCTACTCTCTGAGTCCCACATGGTGGTCACACACTGGGTAGACACAGCCATGAGCAGCAGGACCTTGCCTCTCTCTGCATGCAGGACAAAGGGGATAGGGATTCTGTTTGTGCCAGGACTCGCAAGGACATCATTGGGTTGCAAATGTCTATAAGAGATTGTACCTTGGCTACCCAAAGCCTGTAGATTTTTTATTTTCTTTTTTTTTTCATTTCTCCCACCAAGGAAACAGTCACTGCTGTCCACTGCCTACTTTGTAAAGCTAAGAAAGATAGGACAGAGAAGGAGTTCAAGTTCAAGGAGAAAAACAAAGACATTAGCTCCAGAGATTATACAGAGAGGACATAAAGTTTCTGTGCAATTTAAATAGCAAACTAATTTAAATTGCACATGAACTTTATGCCCACCCTGTATTGTGGTTTCAGACTATTTGTCATTTGAACTGATATTAACCTGCCACCCCAGAAAATGCAAGGTCAGTATTAGGAGGTATATTTTCTTAAGGAACTCTAAAAGAAAATTGAAGAATTTCAAAATCCACTACTGCAAAATCCATATACACCAAAAAAAAAAAAAAAAAGTGCTTAGTCATGGCTGGAATGATCCAAATTCTTGGCAATAACTAAGGAGGCTGCCACCTGTCAGCCCACTGTTACTGCAAAGTACGCCATCTGTACCAGCCCATTTTTAATCTGCCTATGTCCTCTTCTTGGACCCTCCTCCTCATCACATCATTCATATGCTTTCGTTCTATTCCCATCAAAACCCCATCTCAAGAAATGACCTGAAACTAACCCACACTCATGCTTGAGTAATGAATAGAGGGAAGCTTCAGCTCTTCTAAGGTTGGGGGAAGAGGAAGCATTACCTTTTTATGGAAATAATAGCTAAAGACTAAAGCAACTATCACAGAATTTTCAAAATTCAAGGAATACTGCCAGACTGAAAGACGAAAGTTTGCTCTTTTTTGGAGGCTCAATGTAAATCACACTAGGAGAGTCTGGAGCCTCCCGAGAGGCCAGGAAGGAGTCCAGCTGGAGCACACACCAGAGTGAGCCGTAGCCTGGCCTGGAGAAGGCAGCAGAGGGGAGAATTGAGGCCAATAGAAAAAAAAAAAAAAAAAGACACCTGAAAAGCAATTTCATTTCAATTGCAGAAATAGCTTTGTGGTGGTTGGCAGCCATTCAATAGTGAAACTAGCATCCTTGTCAGTGGGTGAATTTAATGGATGACTACACTGGAAAGACTTTACATTGGCTGGGTGCTAAACTCAATGACCTGAGCTATTTTCCTCCCTAGAATTCATCACAGAATTCTACGTTGAAAGAATATCAGGCCTGCCAAATTATACTCAGTGTATGTAATCATACTCCATATATGTATTTGTATCCTTTTAACAATATATAATCAATTTTCTATGTTATTGGATAATTTTCCTAATCGGCATTTTAATAAGCTACATTAATGTTACATCTAGGGGAATACTGTAGTTTACTCAATCTGTTCTCTTATGGACAAGCATTTAGGAGGCTTCTACATTTTTCCTATTATAAAAATTGCTGTGATGAACATATCTATATTTACAACATTTTCATTACTTAAAATTATCATAAAAGTGAGGAAACATTAATATATAAAATAGAGTAAGCCCTCATTTTCCTCAATTATAAAATTCAAAGTTAAGAATTTTGAGGGGTTAGGCATAGTGGCTCATGCCTGTAATCCTAGCTTTCCAGAAGGCCGAAGAGGGTGGATTGCCTGAGCTCACAGGTTCAAGACCAGCCTGAGCCAGAACAAGGCCTCACTCTAAAAATAGCCAGGGGTTGTGGCAGGTGCCTGTAGTCTCAGCTACTTGGGAGGATGAGGCAAGAGAATCACTTGGTCCCAAGAGTTTGAGGTTGCAGTGAGCTGTGATGCCACAGCACTCTACCAAGGGGGACAAAGTGAGACTCCGTCTCCAAAAAAAAGAGAATTTTGGCCAACTTGAATATATAAACCCTCCTATGGGTTATAGAATTCTACTTTGAATTTTTAAATATATTAATTGTTTACACTTACATATTTAAAACTATATGTTATATAAGATAATATATCAAATTTAATACTGCTTTTTATTTACATAGTTCATAAAACAACTACTGAATTCTTTACTTGCACCTCAAATCAATATATTTGTTGCCTTTAGGGCCACTACTTTTTTTTTTTTTTTTTTTTGTGAGACAGAGTCTCACTTTGTCACCCTTGATAAAGTGCCATGGCATCACAGCTCACAGCAACCTCAAACTCTTCGGATCAAGCGATCCTCTTGCATCATCCTCCCGAGTAGCTGGGAATATAGGTGCCCACCCCAGTACCCACCTATTCTTAGAGACAAGGTCCTACTCTTGCTTAGGCTGGTCTCGAACTTCTGAGCTCAAGCAATCTCCCTGCCTCAGCCACCAGAATGTTAGGATTATGGGTGTGACCCACCACACCAGGCCCAAGGCCACTATTTTTAGTCTTCATTTTTCCAGATCATTTTAGATTCACTTTTATCTGAATTGTTTGAATTACTCACCATACATAGCTATCATAATATCTATTTTTGAAGGGTAAAACCCACTGACATAACATTAGAAATGTTGTTTTGCCATTTATCCTAGAAGTGTATATTCTTGACCTCCACAATAAGGCATTTACCTGAAAGACCTGTCTAAACAATATCAAACTTTGCAATTTCAAAGGCAGTGGGAGACCCAAAAATAGTAAGTTTTTGTTAAACTACTTAGCCATCTTTTTCACTAATTCCATCAGCTGACTCCATAAATATCCATGAACTTGCATTGATGGAGATTGTTCCAGAATAATTCTTCACTAAACTGTACTTAACTGTTCAAAATAAAAATCATTAAGCAAAATCATTATAATACAGTGCTTTATAATTTTTGTAAGGGATCAAATGGAGAAATCTCCTCTTCTCTGAGAATAATAAACCATAGTTTATGTTTACCTATGTATAGGATTTTCTTACAATAATTTTCCCAAAGTGGAAATAGCTGTTCAAACTGCTATGTTTTCACCCTTTTTACGCTAACTAATTGGCTTTTAATAAAAATTAAATAATTTATATCACTTTGGGAGTGTCACCTTTTCTAGCAAAAGCATTAATTAAATATCTGATCCCCCCAAAATTGATTCTTAATGCTTTATGGACATTTTTATTACTTGAGGATTAAAACATTTTTCTAAGTTTATTAACCAATGATTAACTTTCTTCCTTTGTCCTCTGTCCATTTATTTGGGGGGGTTCTTAGTGTTTTATTTATTGACTTGTGTGATTGCAATAATTTTGCGCCTGAGTTTTATGGCGTTTAACCACAAAAACAGTTCTGGTGAGAGCATATTTTGCATGTATTGTGGATGGCAGAGAGCGGTGATGGCAAAATGCCAAGGAAAGGGAAAAAGGAAGAAGAAGTTCTTGTACTGATGTGTTTCACTGTGACTACTACTTACCACAGTGATTGAAGTGCATTAAGCGTTGTTCAAAAACACCCAACTATGATCTTGTATGTGTGTCTCACCACTGAGAAGAGTCCTCTGAGTGCCCTGGAAGAATAACATATAAGCTTATTTCTCCTTTACCCCACCTCCTTTCTTTAGGTGTTTATTCCACATTGTCTACAGCAGTAGTTTTAGAATATAAACAGGTATCACCAAAGTCATCAGTGATAACTAATCCCAACCACACATTTGAATGTTAATTAAATATACCCATGTCACCGTAAAGAGAATATCATGTCAGAGTAAAGGAAATAGGACCAACGGTGGTAGAGTCCTTGGATCCCAGGTCACACGTTAGCATCTGAGGAACCCAGAGGTTAGACCTAGGTCTATCTAACTGACATAATATCTTCCTTCTAAGAGCTTTATACATAGTACGAAGCATGGCAAGTGTTCAAAAAAGTGGTTGCTGGGAACTGAATTCATCCCATTGCTTATGGAGTCCCAGCTTTTTCAAATAATGTATTTCTTAAGACCATAAATGGAAGCAGAGCCACATGGTGAAATTCTGACATTAAATGCCCAAATTCTAACAGGTCATGTGCTGCCTTGTTCTAGTGAGAAAACTGCCAAAAGAAGGAGCAGCGGCTGCAAGAAGGTTGTTAGGAGGTAGCACGGGACAAATGACCATGGTGTAAAGAAAAGTGCAGACTCTTCAAAAATCAAATTTAAGCTATTAGAAAGTCACAAGTAAATAAACAGATGGTGGGAGGCAAAATTTGGGGGGTGGAGTTAGCCAATAAGAGCTTTTGGAGGAGGTGGATCTTGAGCTGGTCCTTGCAGGTGATGAAAGACTTAGAATGGGCCCAGCACCTGTGGCTCAAGCTTCTAAGGTGCCAGCCTTATATACCTGAACTGGTGGATTCGAATCCAGCCCGGGCGGGCCAAACAACAATGACGGCTGCAACCAAAAAATAGCCGGGCGTTGTGGCGGGCGCCTGTAGTCCCAGCTACTTGGGAGGTGGAGACAGGAGAATTGCTTGAACCAGGAGTTGAAGGTTGCTGTGAGCTGTGATGCCACAGTACTCTACCCAAGGCAACAGCTTGAGGCTCTGTCTCAAAAAAAAGAAAAGAAAGAAAGACTTAGAATGAACTGGGCATATTATTGAGAATCAAGGAATCGCCCTTTCTGAGGCCATTAATGCCACCAGTCCCTTCATCTGAGACTAGAGAGATAACTTATCTCCACACACTTGAACTATAAATTTTTGAAAGATATTTCCTGGGAACAAAGCAATATTTCTGACCTCTCCAGAGGATCAATCAATGTCAATATCACAGATCTGAGTGCCTACAAGGCCTGGGCTCTGCTTTTCTCTTGACCTTGTGTAAGTTTGATCCATTAATCCTTTCATTTTGGGATTACAATCACCATTTGGCACACCAAGTCTAGATGCTGTTTTTAAGTCTAGGAGGAGAGCAAAAACAATGTAAAGGGGAAGAAAACTATGCCTCGACCTCCTCCCTAAGGTTGTTCAAAGTCACTGGATTTATGACTTCGAGGATAGAATATATCAACCCAATCAAAATTAAATCAAAGTACCTCTTTTCCATGGAATATAAATAGTTCACAGAGATAACATAGAGAAATTTAAAGAAATTTTCATTTTTATTTCAGAAATGGAACATAACATCATTGGATTACTTATTTGTCAAAGTGAAGTCTCTTTTAAATATTGCTTTTTCAACATGCAGTGATGAGTTGATAACCTTTTCAACATACAGTGATGAGTTTATAACAGTTACAGAAAGAATATGACTAGCTTTCTGCTTCATGCAAAGATACTACAAAAAGTAATATTCCAAGCCAAAAAAGAAAAAAAGAAAAAGTTTTAAGACAGTTCAAAGTCTCAGATTATTTGCTGGTGACAACAGGACAGTATAACTTTACAAAATAGACCTGTGTGCTGCCATCTTATCCGTGCTCAATCTCCTTCTCTCCGAGCCATTATCTCCATCCTGACATGCTGCAGGACAAAGCGCACATATCACCCACACAGGGTTATGAAAATAAACAAATAAACTAAAACAGATCAACACTTTAGTTCAAACAGGAGACAGAGTGCTAGAAAAATAAGTAAAAGGATTCCATAAAGAAACATTTAGACAAATCCAGAAGGTGAGACATTCTAGTGGACAACAGGTCAAACCCCTTCAATAACCAATAGCATGAAAAGAAAAAGGAGAAGCAGTGGAAGGACAATTATTACAGATTAAAGAGAATTAAAAGATTTAGGCTGGGTGCAATGGCTCATGCTTGCAATCCTAGCACGAGGATAGGATTGGGAGGAAGTTGAAACAAAGTGATCACTTGCGCTCAGGAGTTCAAGACCAGCCTGAAAAAGAAGGAAACCCCATCTGTACCAAAAACAGAAAAATTAGCCTGGTACCTGTGGTGGGCACCTAAAGGCCCAGCTGCTTGGGAGGCTGTGGCAAGAGGATCACTTGAACCCAGGAGTTTGAGGTTGTTGTGAGCTAGGCTGAGGCCACAGCACTATAGCCTGGACAATAGAGTAAGACTCTATTTCAAAAAAGAGAGAAAGAAACTTAAGTATTTAACAACCAAATTAAATGCATAGTCTTTCATTCTTGTTATTAAAAAAAAAAAAACATTTGTTGGCTCGGCACCTAGCTCAAGCAGCTAAGGCACCAGCCAAATACGCCAGAGTTGGTGGGTTGGAATCCAACCCAGGCCTGCCATACAACAATGACGACTACAACCAAAAAATAGCTGGGCATTGTGGTGGGCACCTATAGTCCCAGCTACTTGGAAGGCTGAAGCAAGAGAATCGCTTAAGCCCAGGAGTTGGAGGTTGCTGTGAGCTGTGATGCCACACCACTCTACCCAAGGCAACAGCTTGAGGCTCTGTCTCAAAAAAAAGAAAAAAGAAAAATAAACTATTTGTAAAAGACATTTGGCGGGAGGATTGGCTAACGTGGTTCAGTGAGTAGGGCGCCAGCTATGCACACCAAGGCTGGCAGGTTCGAGCCTAGCCTGGGCCTGCTAAACAACAATGAAAACTGCAACCAAAAAATAGACTGGCGTTGTAGTGGGTCCTTGTAACCCCAGCTACTCGGGAAGCTGAAGCAAGATAATTGCTTAAGCCCAAGAGTTTGAAGTTGCTGTGAGCTGTGATGCCATAGCACTCTACCAACCATGACATAGTGAGACTCGGTCTCAAAAAAAAAAAATTGGGGCTTAGCGCCTGTGGCTCAACAGGCTAAGGCACCAGCCACCTACACCTGAGCTGGCGGGTTCAAATCCAGCCGGGCCCGCCAAACAACAATGACGGCTGCAACCAAAAAATGGCCGGGTATTGTGGCGGGCGCCTGTAGTCCCAGCTATTTGGGAGGCAGAGGCAAGAGACTCGCTTGAGCCCAGGAATTGGAGGTTGCTGTGAGCTGTGATGCCCCAGCACTCTATCCAGGGTGACAGCTTAAGGCTCTGTCACAAAAAAAAAAAAATTTGGAGGGAAACTGGAAAAATTTGTAGGAAATTACTATTAACTTTGGAAAAGGGTATTGAGGTTATGTGGAAAAATATTCTTTTTTATAAATGTACAGTGAAGTGAATTGTCATAATAGCTATAATTTTACATACTTTTAAATACTTGAGCAAAATAAAAAATATGGACAATATTAACAAATGTTAATATACTCATTCTATTAATCTCTTTTTGGAGTGTTTCAATTACTCTACAATCAAATGTTTTTTTAAAGTTTTCAGCTTTTTTATTTATTTCGGGGTTAACATGGGTATGTATGTACATACAATTATGTTACATAAATTGGTTTTGTACAGTTAAAGTCCACATTATAATTGTGTCCTTCACACAGTAAGTGTGCCATATACCTGTGCAATGTACCCATTTAGTGCCAACTTACCCAACTCCTTCCCTCCACATTTGGATTGAATATAGTTTTTCTTCACATGAACATGTAGTTGTTAACCACTAGTTTCAAATTGGTACTGAATACATGTGATGCTTATCTTCCCATTCTTATGGTACTTTGCCCAGGAGAATATTCTCCAAACCCATCCAGGTTGTGACAAAAGGTACAAAATCTCCATCCTTTTTATAGCTGAATAGTATTCCATTATACATATACCACAATTTATTAATTCATTCATGTGTTGAAGGGCACTTCTGTTGTTTCCACATCTTTGCAATCGTGATTTGGGTGCAGATATCCTCGTGGTAAAATGTCTTTTTTTCTTTTGCGTAGATGCCTCTAGTAATGGAGTTAGAGCAGCAGTTCTCAACCTGTGGGTCGCGATCCCCGGGAACTTTATTAAAGAGTTGCAGCATTAGGAAGGGTGAGAACTACTGGGTTACAGTATCCCCTTTAGGGGAGTTCTAATTTTTGAGGAATCTCCATACTTCTTTCCTGTACTGTACTAATTTGCAGTCTCACCAACAGTGGATGAGTGTTCCCTAGCCCTCAGCAACAACATCATCTGTATCCATCAGCTATTTCTGTTGTGTGCTATGATCTATAACAAACAACTCCAAAATTTCATTTGCTTACAACAACAAACATAGATCACTTTTGCCCACTGGTCTGCAGGCCAGGGGGACTTGGCTTCGAGATGTGGGTTGGATTCAGGTCTGCTCTATGCGTCTTCAGTCTAGGAGCAGTGACTGAAGGCTGAAGCAGTAGTGACAGCCAGTACCGTATTCTCATCCCAGAGGGAGAAGGTTCAAGAATGCTGGTGGAAATCCCCAATGTGTAGCCCCTCAGAGGCTCAGCTTGGAACTGGCACACTGTCACTTCCACTCATCTTCTGTGGATGAAAGCATGATGAAGACCCAGTGTCAACAGAGTAGGATGAATGCTCCCCTATAGCAAGGAGTCCTGAAAAATTATGTGACAAAGAACCTGAATATATACTTTTGTTATAGGGAGAAAGTGAAGAGTTGGGAGCCACAACAGATGCATCAGAGTTCCCAACTCTGTGTTTCCTGTAACACAATGTTCTGTTCAAACCAGTTCCTAATGGTTCCTTCTTGGAAAGTCTGTACACCAGCTCTAGGAGAAAGTCAATGACTTTCATATGGGTTAGACAGAAGCCTAACTTACTATTTAACACAGTAACCACCTACCTCTTGCCATTTCAAAGACTAGCACCTAAGGTCAGCTGTACTCAAGAGTCCAACTTACAAATCTTTATCCTTATCTAATTCCTCCAAGAGGCCCACATTTTCCTGCCTTCTGCCCTAAACCATCCCTGTCACACTGTCTGTCATTGAGACCAAAACATTTCTTCTTTTCCTGTTTTTCTATTTGTTTTATCAGCAAAAGAACCTTAGACTTTATATGTAGTATATAGGGATTAGGTTGCTTGGAGTTTATGGGATAAGCATGGATGTTGTGTGTAGCATATTGAAATTGTAATAATTTAATTAAACCATGGATTTAATAGACCTCCAGGGAAAGTGTGAAGATCAACCTTTTTAAAACCCTGCTCCCTGTTAATGAACAACAGCAACAACAACAAGCTCATGTTCTCCTTCATAGTAAACATTTAATAAGGGCACTTTCTATGAGCCTATTATACTGCTTTGTTTTCACAGCATAGAAACAGAGATCAAAGGCAAACAAGACCAGTGTCTTGGGAGCCCTGGGGAGAGGTTTTGAGAAGGGGAAAATTGGGTCAAAAATCAGAGGTCAAACAAGAATTTAACTAAAACTAATCAGTTGGATTTGGCCAAGCCACCACAGCTCGTTGCACAGGTTGTACCTTGTACAAAGGCACTCACCCAAAAGGACAAGTGGGGCTAAAAGTCAGCACGTGCCCTGTCTGCCAGCCTAGCCAAGGCCCTCATGCATACTGGCATCATCTGGAGAAAGGGATGCCATTTACAAAGCACACAAGGTTGTGATCTGTTTTCCAAGCTCAAGCCCAAGCAACTATTCTCTACATTCACCCAGTGGGGTCACCTTTTCTAAATAGCACAATGCACCATATGGGCTACTGGACCTGAATTTAGCAACTGGGAGGTCAAATGGGAGGATAAAATTTTAAATTTACATGACAACCATTTGTAAAACTATAACACTATTCAAGCATAAAGCAGGGCAGGCCAAGGTGATTCAGAAGCGCAGCAGGTGACAGGAGAAATTACATTGACCACAAATATTTTCAGCCTAACCCACAGCAGGTAGATTCCACATGAGATACTCAGGTATCTAACAAACTCCTCTGTGGGAAATCATTTGAGAACACACTGGCCAGAAAGCACAGATGGGAGTGGACATGTTGATTTCTAAAAGTCCACCTTGGCCGCAAACCCGAGGGCAGACCTAGCCAGTAGAGTAGAAAAACCGCAGACAGCAGCACCTGAGCCAGCCTGGCCTGGCATCACTGCTTTGATCTCACCAAGTTTGACTTGAAGAGAACATCTGGTTCTGAGGCTTCTCAGAGGCCAGTTGGTGCAAAACCAAGGGGAGGTTTTTGTAAAGGTCTGTAGCACCGTGATTGGGGGGATACGCACAGTGCTACAAAACCCACAGAGACCTGTACAAAAACTGCAGGGGCAAAAGTGTTATTTCCCTGGGAAATTCTCAGCCTGGGAACTATCCCCCAAGGGATGAATTCACCAGGCAGCTTTCCTCCTTGCTTGGTGGCCCAGAAAGGATGCCAGAAAGTTGACTGGACCAAGGAAGATGACCTCTCACTCCCTGTTGTTCTGACTTGGGTGAAACTGGCATTTCAATGTTTACTTACAGCACTTTTGGGGAATACAAAAAGGCATTCTTTAAAAACTACTTTTACCTTGCTTTTGTGCTGATTCTACCGCAAAAGAGAGTTTTATGAGCTACCTCATATGGAATGTTGGAATGTATGAATCCAACTCCCTAGAGACATTTGCTCAAATGCTTTGCTTTGCAGTTGGGAAGATGGATTTGAAGAGAGATTGATTTGTTTGTAGACAATCACCAGCCGCTGCTGCTCATTCTGAAACAATTCTGTAAATCACCCGTACCTGAGCAGTGCTTCACGCCACCTCATCTCCTCTTATGGGGCTACGCATTATCTGCTCTCATGGCAGCGTCAGTGACTGTAAATGCCTTGACTCTGAAGTAGTCACAGATTCAAGACTCATCATCTTTCAGAGACTGAGAACTAGATGTAAGTCTAGGAAGAGAGAACTGTCTGTAACAACAGAAAGCAACCTTTCAGAGCTCCTGGGAAGGTGTACTGTGCAGGGAATATTCACGGTAGGAAGACGGCTCCTGCATGCTCCTCGGACAGCAGCCTCCTGAAGCAAACCCTGCAGTGGACTAAATCATCAGGAACCAGCTCAATGAGCGACAAGTGCCATCTTCCAAGGAGCCAAGCTCTAAAGAACCTCCAGTCCTAAAGCTGCTGGGGAGAAGACAGGCCGGAAGCACTGTGGAGATTATAGACAGGTTGTCCAACGCCGTGATACAGATAAGCTCGTCTTCGGAAAAGGAACCCATTTGACCGTGGAACCAGGTAAGTAGTTCGTTTTTTCAAAATCTGGAGTTAAGGCATCTTCCATCTGGGAGGCAGAAATATTAGAAAACAGGAGTGGGTGAAATAGCACTTGTCTAGGGTTGAGGACAACTCCTGGGAAGAAGCGAACTATGGTTATTCCTCTCCAGGGGTGCGGGGGTTGGGGACGGATCTGCAAAAACAATGGTCTTTAGGGGATGTCAAAGAGCCCATACAGGTCAGGGAAAACTGAGAGAATTCTGCCCAATTCATTCGGCTCCAGCTATAGAAATTAGAGTCAGTGACCAACTCCTGAGCAGAATCAGAACTGACCAGGAATAAAGCTGGGGTGAATCTATGGAGGTGACTCCAAGCATAAATAATTCTGAACTTCCTTAGGCCAAACACATCCATCCCCTGGGCATGGAGGGTGAGGCCAGAGCAAGTGGTCACTGGTGCTCCTGCATCTCTCCTTAGAGGAAAGGAATGTGCTCCAGACTTTTGTTTCTAATTGTTTGACCTGCAAAGGGAAACTAGGTTACTGGTGAGAAGTATGGAACATTCTGGTTATCACTGAGACCAGATGCCAAGCAGAACAAAGTGAATGTGTAATGCTTCCAACTAAGAAATGTTTTGCAATCTCCAGGGCTCAGCCAGGAGTAGTCCCCTAAGGACTCTCAGTGTGTCCAGCTCACAAAGAGGACAGCGAGCCACTCAACTGACTGTTAGGAAGGAATCACGCTCAAGACAGAGGGCATCTTTTGGTGTCCTTTAAGTGGCATTTGAATTCAACTGTGTCTTGCTAAAAGAAGACAGTGGTCTCCACTTAGCAGAAACTTCCAGTTAGATAATGCATGTTAATGTTAAGTCAGAGAATGTAATAAATCAAGACCAAAAGCCAGGGCAAAGTTCCCAGGGAAGTCTAGCGGTAGGGGTTGTACTCCCAAATCTGCCCAACTGCCTACTAGAAAAAAGGGGCTTTGGCATCCATCTTGTGTTTTCCAAGGTGAAAGAAGGCTCTAGAGAGGGAGGGTGGAAGAGAGTGATGGGTAGTGTCTCTCAGAGACTGACTGGGGACTGGGTGGCCCTGGAGTAAGCAGTGAAAGAGGCCGGGGGGGGGAAGACAGACACCCACATCCCCAGACCCCACAAGCTGTGGGAAAGAAGGGCTTGGCTTTTTGAGAGAAAAACAGAGACGCCCAAAAGAGATGCATTCAGGCTTTTCCTTTTTTTTAAATCAAAATGTTAGAAAGATTTAGAAAATTCAACTAATTGAGGCCCTTGCCTTCTCGGGGCATCCAAGCTGTGGCCCAGTAGGTCGCATGCAGGTTATCTGAGGCCTGTTTTGCTTATCTGTGGTATCAGACATTGTAAAAATTACACTTGAACTTTTTTTTTCTTTGCTTATCAGCTTTAGCATTTACGTATTTAATGTGTGGCCGAAGATAACTCTTACACTTCCCATGTATGGCAGAAAACAAACAAACAAAAAAAAAAGGTTGGAGACCCCTGCAATGCCTTTTTGGCTTTAAAACATCTCACTAAAATAATAGTTTGCCCACATTTCCAACAAAGCGAATGACTGATTTTCTAATTTCCCTTTGTTGGCCAAGTTCTCCCTAATGGATTAAGTTCCTCTGTTTATGGAGTTACATGGTCCAGTATTTCCCTAAGTGTGGAGCGCACAGTGCAGGATTTTAAATGGTAGATGGATAGACTTTCTTTTCATTTTAATGGCTCTATCTTTTAATGGCTATCAGAATAGTACAACTGGATCATCAAAACCATGTGATTTAAAATTTTCTTTTAATTATGTTCTAAGTAAGTTTTTTTAAAAATTATTAAGCAAATTATGACAGATGGATATGCCAAAAAAAAAAAAAAACCTCAAAGAAGATGTGACTAATTGAAGTTTGGAAAACACTGACCCGTGCATTCTAACATCCTTTGAAGTGAAAAGATAAAGGGCTTCCGGAGGGGGCAGGACCCCAAATGTCTTTGAATGGCACCTTCTTTTTTTAGCCAACTAATATTGGATTAAAGAGGCATCAGTGCAAACCCAGGGCCTTCATCTTTTCAGAAGCCTTTTGATGCTTTCTTTCCTCAGGAGCCTCTTTCAAGTTCTTACTCGTAGGGCTCCCAGGTAGCACAAAACTAACAGAACAGGTCTATACAACCCATTGCTACAGGGCCCAGCATACACTTCAGCCCTCTGAATAGAGTGAACCAGAAGACAGCACTTCACTTCATAAGACAGAACCAGAGAACAGGGCAAAACAGTGTGAAAAAAAGGGCTGCTGTGTAAATTTGTGCTTCTGACAGTGGCAATGGCAGGGCTTAGATAAGGTCATCAGCAACATCTGCATGGAATACTATCTATTATTATATGTCCTCATATTACTGACCCCTGTTTGAGTGCTTGTCATTTATCAGGCCACAGGAATAGGCATTTCGATGAATGTAGTTTTACTCAGTTCTCACAATGATCATGTGGAATTAGATACCATCACTTGCATTTTACAGATCAGGACACTGAATCTCAGGGGAGCTCCCCAAGATCAGGCAGCTTAGCAAAGGCATAATTCGAATCATCTGTCTGATTCTGGGATCTGTACTCTTAAGAACTTGGCCATGGCTTGGCGCCTGTGCTCAACGGGCTAAGATGCCAGCTACATACCCCTGAGCTGGAGGGTTCGAATCCAGCCCGGCCCTGCCAAACAACAATGACGGCTGCAACCAAACAAAAAAATGGCCGAGTGTTGTGGCAGATGCCTGTAGTCCCAGTTACTTGAAAGGCAGAGGCAAGAGACTCGCTTGAGCCCAGGAATTGGAGGTTGCTGTGAGTTGTGATGCCATGGCTCTCTACCCAGGGAGACAGCTTGAGGCTCTGTCTCAAAAAAAAGAACTTGGCCATTCTGTCAGGCTGCAGCTTAATGGGGGCACGAGTAGAAATTTTTCTTGCCTGGCCTAGGATTCAGCAACTTGCCAAGCTGAATCTTAAACAAAAGCTATGCTACTTCCCTTCCAGCACCATCCCCACCACCTCCTTCACAGAGAAAGAGCTCCCCCACCCCAGGCCAAAGCCAATTACCCAAAGAGGGCTTCCTCTTTCCAAGGAGGATCCCGGTGAGACTCACCCCTCACATTACATCCCTGGAGAAAGGTCTAGGAAGTGATCAGAGGATCACCCTTTCCTCCAAGAAAGAGGAGATCATAAAGTTCTGGACTCATTAACACATGCCCAAACTTCCAAGAGATGACGTTCCCATTTCTCCTGCCCACTAGCCCTTGGTTGGCATCTTTAGCATTCCCTCCCACACCAATGGGTATCTCCCAGAACCCAGATCTTGCACCTGCAGATCCCTCTACCAGGGACCACTTACTCCCAGGAAATCACGTAGCTTTCTCCCTCCACTACCCCAGGTCTCTACCAAATGTCACTTCTGGTGAGGCCTTTCCCAACCATTGCTTGTCATTTTGTAGACTTCTTTCCTGCTCATGTCCACCTGGAACCGCATGTGCTCATTGACTATCTCTAAAGGAGCAAAGATTTTGAGTTTTTTCTTACTATAGCTACAAATAGTATCTTAAAGGCACTAAATAAATGAATGAATGAATGCAAAAAGGAATGAATGAATCAGAGGAAAAGTCAGCTATGGTATAAACCAAAAGGAAATAGAAATGGAAGTAACCTGGGAATCTGCAGAGCCAACCCTGAGTCCCAGCTCTGCACCCTCTCATCACATGCCTAGCACTATTCTATGTGCCAGTGTGAACAAAATAGACAAAACTTCATACCATGTTGGAACTTACTTTCTAATGGCAAGAGACAGATGGGAGGAAAAATTAATTAAGTAAATATATAGTATTTTAGGTAGTATTAAGCCCTGTGAAGAAAAATAAAGCAGGGAAGGAGAATAAAGAATACTAGTGGGAGGAAGCAGTGTGCAGTTTTAAACAGAGAAGTCACAGAAAGCATCCTGGAAAGGTGGCATTTGAGCAGTGATCTGGGGAGGCAGCCAGAGGAGGAGAGTGCTTTACTGTAGTGCTGCCTGGGGTGTGTGAAGAACAGCAAGGGGGTTCAGATGGGGACAGATGGGGACAGAACTCAAACATTAGGTCAGGTTGTGATGGGAGGAGAGGTGGCTCGTAGGCCATTGTAAGGACTTCTACTTTGGGATTCGAAAGGGAAGATTGGAGAGTAAAATGGAGGTCACACGTGACCTAGAGAAAAGACACAGAGAGGACAGGATTCCAGTCCTCACCATGACCCTGAGAAGTGATCACCCTCCTCAACTCAGAGAACACCAAAACATCAAAGTCTCTTCTTCCTCGGCAACCTCTTCAACAGCCCTTTCCCCAAAGAGGTGTCCTGGTAGTGATATTAGATCTCCCCTGTTTCAAGTAGAATTTATTTTCTCTGAGTCTAACCCTTAAAAACATTCTAATTGGCTCGGCGCCTGTGGCTCAACGGGCTAAGGCGCCAGCCACGTACACCTGAGCTGGCGGGTTCGAATCCAGCCCCCGGGCCCGCCAAACAACAATGACGACTGCAACCAAAAAATGGCCGGGCGTTGTGGCGGGCGCCTATAGTCCC